>CAVNYN010235743.1:0-25926 GCA_963692815.1 Nyctanthes arbor-tristis
ATTTTTTCAGGTTGAAATATTTTGCTAATTGTTATGCATTTATATTGTATATTTGGTTTGGTACATTAATTAATGGTAAAAATAAAAAGATCCGATAAAATCAAAAAATGAAGTCAAATTTCTGTAATAAAGAATAAAAATAAGCAAAATCCGCTGTTGGAACAGCCCACTGGAATTCCAAGAATGGCCCATGGTTTTCCTCTTCCTCCTCTCCCAAACCAACTGTATTCTTTACCACGCCCCCCGTACCCCCCATATATATCCATTGTAAGTAAACTCACCAAAATGCAAAAGCTTCACGTCTCTGTATTGCTTTTACCCCTTTACAGCAGTTCCTAGATTCATATTGTATTCTAGTATCACCACCTGTATTAATCGTCACCCGGAAACTATATATCATATCTCAGTATCATATATTTGTACAGTTATCAAGAACGCCCAAAATCCTTTCCCGGTCTCCTTGCCTCTGAAAATTCGGTGATATTCTTCTTATTGGGTTGTTTTCTTGAATACCCAGATCAAAATTTTGCATTTTCTCGCGTTTCTGGAAAAGCCCAAATCGTATTTGCAAATTCTTAGTTGTTGAAAATGAGGATTCAGGAAAACAAGAGTGACGGAAAAGATAAGGTAAACAATGTGTCTAAAAGGAGGCGAAGGCAAAAGAAATTGTTGCCGGTTCAGAAACTCTATGAGACTTGCAAAGAAGTATTTGCGGATTGGGGCCCGGGCATTGTTCCATCACCTGAAAAAATCCAAACACTTTCCGCCGTTTTGGGTAGTAATCTTTTGTCCCTATTCTCTCCTATACTCTTGGCAGGTTCTATTAGATGATGAGATCACAATGGCCCCCATTGAAATCATGTGGGGAATTGTCGATATTATTGTCAAGATAACACTCTTATATCACTAGTCCAAGTTACCAAATATATCACAGTTTTCTACGAAGAGGAGAGGACGTAGTCAAAGATTGTTTGAGTATTCGTGTTTAGGCCTAGAACTTTCACCCACGTAGTTTATGTGGCCGTTGGGATCATCCATAGGATAAATGCTGCTTCTTCTTACGCATGAATGAATCCTCGCATGCGTAAAAGAATGTCCAAACATACATGTTATCAGCATTCTAGAAATAGCTGCACCAGCCAAATATACATTTTTACCTGTTTCGGAGGTTCAAACATATTCTCTTAAATTCTGGGGTTTTTTTGCTTCAGATAGTGTGACATGATTATTACTAGTTTTGATTTCAGGCAGCATGTTGGCTAAAACTTGAAAAATGCATAAATGCTTATACTTTTTAATTCCAATAACCTAATATGTTTGGGGATAAGTTATTTTTCCCTAGACATGCTGCCGGCCTTCTGATGAATAAAAAAGTTTCTTTTTAACTTACATACTTAAAAATAGCTTAACTTTTAAGCTTAGCTATAATGTCATATTTTTTAAACGAAAGTAAACTGCAGAATTTCCTCTATGTATTTGAATTTGGCTGCTTGAATTATATTTTGACAAATTTCTCAACTAACAACTGTGTTGATAGATTAGTTTTTAATTGTTGCTTATGCTCCAGAAACCTGTTGGTTTTTGCTTCTTGAAAATGTATGTGACCAATGGGAGCCCCCAAGTTTCACAATCTTATCTATAAGATGAATTGTATCTTCCTACAAACACTGCTGGATAGTACAAGGAATAAAAATTTTAACTTTATTTTCTTCTTAACTTCTCCAGTGCAGTCCAATCAAGCAATACAAAACAGGTTGTCTAGACATTGCTAATCCAGTTGGAATTATAAATCTTTATTTAAAATCAAGCTCGAATTACAATGTGCTTAAATTTATTAGATTATGGTAATTTGCCATTTTTCCTTCTTTGGTGTCACTCAAATGATTTACTATTAGTTATGTCGTGTGCAAGGAATTAAAATCCATCCTTCATCTATGTTATTGTTGCCCAATCAATTTTAGTTTCGCATTACGGAAACTGTTGTTTTGTTTTCTTTATATTCAGATGCTTGTCTATGAGGCTAAACAAACTTTAACGCGTGCAGACAAGATGACTCAAGCTGATGTCAGCCTGAGGCCTAATATGCCATTTTTTGACAGTAAACGAACCCCAGTTATAACGTATCTACGCCTTTTTGAGTGCAACAAATTCTCGGTAAGCAATGTGCTTTAAAATCCCTAAATGGACATTCCTGTTGCCACGTGGTAAGAAGGATTAAGAACACAATGGACAATATTAAAAAGAAAATGTTCTTCCGATCTGTTTATCAGTGTCAATTTCTAATATTGCTCATCAAACATACATGTTTCTTGACCAGTTTGTTGCTTGCGTATATCATTGTAGATTGGAATCTTCTGCTTGCCACAATCAAGTGTGATTCCACTTCATAACCATCCTGAAATGACAGTTTTCAGCAAGCTTCTCTTTGGAACTGTGCATATCAAGTCATATGACTGGGTAGATGACATGGATAAGGGAGATGGAGCTACTAATGATGTAGCTCCGGTTGTTAATCCTTCACAAAGTATGTTCTCAACTGTTTTAGCTCCCTGGTGTTCATCAGACTCTACTCTACCCTGTCTGCTCAAATCTATTCGAAAATTCCATTTTGTTACCTTCAATTGGTATTCTTTTACAAATGCCACGTAAAAATAGTTGGCAGTCTTGCCTTTTCTCATCTTGAAAATATGAAGGTGAGTTAAACAACACTTATTTGAAAGTAATTTATGCATACATATTGAAGGAAAGAAGGGATGAGAAAATCCTTGAGATATGGCTGCTTAGTCACCGTTTCATTTTAATGAAATTGAGCATTGTTTACAAACTGCACAAAGATGAGTTCTTCAGGAATACTATTGCAAATTAATAGTCAACCTTTTTCATTACTTCAATACTCTCTCTTATTTTTTAGGAAGGTATGGCAGGCCTTTTTTTTTAAGATCTCATGATAAAAATGTGAAAATTATTACCTGCTTTGTTTGGATGATAAAGTCAAGATTTACACCTGAAAAAATTGTCCAAATATGTTTGCAATCAATCTTCACGTTAAGCTTCTACTTGTTTTTAGTGTTTAGCCTAAACGTATGAAACGATAGGAATAGAAATTGTGAAGCTAAATGCATTTGTGTTTTACTGTTGAAAGCAAACGGCCCAAAAGGTTGTACTATTCAAAATTATTGGCACAAGGTTTTTATTTTTTTGAATTTTTTGATTTTTATTATTATTATTATTTTTTTATTATAAGGCGACTGAAGGGTGTGTTTGGTGCATGTAGGCTTGCAGTGATTTAGTGTTAATAACATTGACTAGGGCAGTTTAGGTCTTTCTAGTTTAGCCACGACAAGATACAAAGACCTTTTGCATGATTTTTTGTAATGGCTGAATCAATCATATGAGATACTTGAACTAGCATTCAGTTGGATGTCAGTAATCAAATATTTGCTACATCCCAACAGTGGAAGGATTGTACCTCATAACGTAAAATCCTTTGAACTTAAATTCAAGAACTGTAACTCAACTATATTCCTTGTGTTGTGTGAGACAATTTTCTGCGCAGAATGGATTCAGAGTCCTTCCTCCTTAAGAAATGATAAACATTAATCATCCTGATCCTCTCTTCTTTAACTAGCAATAGATTATGATGATATAAGGCAAAACATAAAGAAAATTTAGAACTTTTCAAGTCTGAATCATTCTTAATCTGCTGCAGACCATCCTGATGGGGTGCGATTGGCAAAGCTCAAGGTCAATTCGGAGTTAACTGCCCCTTGCAGCACTTCCATCCTCTATCCAAGAGATGGAGGCAACATGCACTGCTTCACTGCAAGGACAGCATGTGCCATACTGGATGTGCTTGGCCCTCCCTACTGTGATAGCCAGGGTCGTCATTGTCAGTACTACTATGACCACCCGTTATCCAAGTTTCCAGGTATTTTCTTCATTCATTGACAAATTATCTTTTAAAGCTTTCTTTATCTATGGTTTGACTCCAAAAGCCTTCTATAATACTCGTGATTAAGCAGACAGTTCAATAAGTGCATGATTAAATCACTGATAGGACTGGATAGTGCAAAGGACTTGATTCTAACTTTCTAATTTTTGAATTTTTCCAATCTTGTCTCTGTTACCAGAAATGCTCAATGTAAACTGCTCATCTTATACCCAAATGTTGCTGCCACTTTTCTTGTGAGACCATTTTTACTGAAACAGTGAGAAATTAGAATAAACACGTTCTTGTTAAGCAGACATTCAATAGATAGGCAGGTTCATGCATGCACATGGGGTTTATTTTTTTCCCCATAAGCTTACTAAGGAAGGATGCTAAAAACTTTGATGAAACAGTTGTAGGCATGCCTGTACCTGAGGAGCATAAGGATGGCTATGCATGGCTGCAAGAGCGAGAGACACCCAAGGACTTATTTTTAGTTGCAGCTCAATACGCTGGACCAAAGATAACAGAAACATGATGTCAAGGGCAGAAGCAATTTCCCGGGACATGTCAACAACAGTTGCCTTGGCCAACCATTTTCTTCTCTTTCCCCTTTTATAAGGCCAGAGAGCGCCAATTCTCCACCCTCAGGTCGTTTTTTGTACATAATCGGACAGATAGCATAAAGATGAAAAAAGAAAAAAGAGTACCGATGGCTGAAGCAGTTAGAGGAAATGTGAAACGATGCTTATTTTCAGAGTGAACTGAGTTTTATTTTGCTACATATTTTTTTCTTTTTCCTGGAGGACAAATATCGTTGCACTTTTCCCCCTTCATCAAAAGGGGGGAAAATCATTGTACAAGCGATACTCCAAGAACTATTGGCAATAACAATTTAATTTATTAAACGAAGGGAGAGAAATCTGCTGGCAAAAGTTAGAGAACTGAAAACACTTGTTTCTCATGGTTCAAAGTCATCGAATTTGTTGCTAAGCATTCGGTTTCCCTGGTTTCTTAAACTTACGCTGGAGGCTGGATGTGAGTCAATACAGCGAATGGGGAACGAGCTCATATGAAACCTCAAGAAAATAGCAGAGATCATCGTTAAGAAAATAGAGAAGCTTTCGTTTGGAGATGAAACCTCAAGAATCTTTTTTCAGGAATCATTTAGAGCGATGATGGAAACCCATGAATTCTTCAGAAAAATAAATCAGGTTGGAGCCAAATGGATGGGATTATCCCTAGAAAATAAGAAACCTTCGAAGAGATGACCGTTTCAGATTTGCGCCATTTCAGAATATTGTGTTTCAGCCATTACACTTTCAGAATGTCAAATTGAGACCTTGAATTTTTGCAAAGTTAAAAGGGGGCAGCCGTATATATTTTGATTGGCTTGCTTGATTTATTCCAGGAGTAGTTTGGGGCTACAAAATCAAAATTGTGCAAATGAAGAATAAAAGGTAGAAGTCCACTGATTTTCATGGCCACTTACATCCATAAAGGAGGAATGCAAAGCCTTAATTCTACACGAAAGCCAAAACTTTAGGAATTATTTCATAAATATAATATTGCAAATTGATGTTGATTGACAAAGACAAAATCTTCTTGTCGTACAACCAAGTAATGACTTCTCTCATCAACATGCCATTAGAGGTTTGCAATTGTTTCGTTCGAACAAAACAAATGATTAAAAAGGGAAAATAATCGCATCAAATTTATGGAAAAGTTGGGTGTACATATTTCATTACCAATCCAATTTAAGGAGTGTTAAGGAAATAATTATGATTGAGTCAAATGCACAGTTGCACAAACATTGAGGGACTGAGGTTCAAGTGTACATGGAAAAAGCTCTTAGTAGCAAATGGGTCACAAAATCAGCTACATAATATATTAAAAAGACCTATTTGCCCTTTATGATGTCAATCCAATATCTCAATCCAATATCTCCGGCCCTTCTGTACTTCGTTTCTCGAAATTGCCTGAGACCCCTGCAACCCCAAATCCGATTTCTGTTCTTCGTTTCTCCCCATCCCCAACTTTGATTTCACTTTTAGGACTTTCATCAACTGCGGAAAGAATCCGTTGTGGGTGATATGATCTAGAGAGAGCCGATAAGAAATTTCGGCGACTGGAGATAGTGTAGATCCACATTTTCGGGCCGACGGTAGAGAGAAACTGTTGCCATTCACCTGGCAATAGACGAAGGTTGCGCCTTCCGGTCGTTGTGTGGTATTTTCATTCTTATCGATCTCTTCTGAAACTCTCTAGTGCTATCAAATCAGTTAAGAACCAGTACCGTGTGTATTTCAAGACTTAATTTTTTGAAAAGTTGGTTTGTTGCATTCAAAGTTTGCTGAATTAGTTTCAATCATCTTTTCTTCCTTTCTTTTTTTCCTCTTTCTTTTTAAAAAAATAGTCTATCAACCACAGGCGGAGCCTCCGTGGACTCAACTTTGTCCTGACCCATTAGAAAATCAGTCTGACCGCACTCAACTTTCTATCGGTCCACTTGCACTCCAATGATAAGAAGTCAAGTAATGTCTCCGAGTGACGGTTGTATTTCGATTTGGGATGAATTTTTAAGGCTTGGCATGAGAAGTCTGAGTTTTCACCAACCGCCATTGATTAGAGTTGTAGAGGCTTCGGGAAAACGAGATAAGGAGAAGTTAAAAAGTTAGAGATTTATTTGGATGGAAATTAAAAGCTTATCCTTGTTTCTATTAACTCATATCACATTTCCTTTTGATTTATCATTTATAGCATTGTTTTCGTTTGAATTTTTTGGATGTTTCACAATTTAAGAAATTGATCTGATTCAAATTAATTTTCATTAATCAAATATCATAACAATTTTCTCAGGCTTTCCAACATTGATGTTGTTTTATATATTTCTTCATATTACTCTTTATTGAGATGTAAATTTATTTGAATTTGTGCTGTTTATAATATAGATTGTATTTTCTACTTTAAAAAAATGTCAATAGAATTTTATAATACATTTATTAACATGTAATAAATCACTGTTAATATTAAACTTAGATCAATATCGTCTATATTTTATTTTGACTTACTTTAATGCATTATTACTTCAAAATTTTAATTAACATTTAGCTTCAAAGTTAGAATGCTAAGAGAATTCTATTTCGATTTCTAAGTATAATTGCATCACTTAAAATTTTCTCTTTGATTCACCACTTATTTGCTTTCAAAATTTATACTAACTTTCGTCACATTTCAAAGTTTAAATCGTACTATCAATCTAATTATTATATGACCACTTGTCACAAAAAATTCTATCAACATGCTATAACATTAAAGTGCCGACAGCACTGAAAATAAAACCTGACTCCGCCCTTGTTATCAACTAGAAACCTTATGAAAGACATCCCGTGGTTACATATTTGGCTAATTCTATAATAAGTCAACTTACAGAGGAAACTAGCATAAAACATACATGTAGACCAGAAAGCTGGAATGATTGGCTATGTATTGACCTTTTGTCTCTCAATCCTCTCGTCGTGAAAATTCTGTTAGCTATTATTTTATTGTAATTTGGCAATTTATTAGTTTGCTCATGAGACTATATATATGCATATATATGAAGTGTATTATTTAAGTTACAATTGAAATTATGAAATGTGAGTCCAACTTGACTGAATTTTCCTCTCTTTAGAGAAACATGATGATCTTGCTCTAGTATATTAGGTGTCAGTTTTCTTCTAAGGAGTTTTATTTACTAATGTGCTTGTATTGCTGTGGAGAGTTTTCCATTTTCTTTATACTATTGCATGAGGTTAATCTTTGGTGGTGGAATTCACTTGCTTTGGATATGGATCTAGTTCAAAATCATGCATGTTTTTACTGTTCTGTTAGTCATTTGTGTCCATAGGAATATATGTTGGTATATGGGCGGGTTTACTTTTATAAAGAATCCATCTTTTATTATTCTTGTGGGAGCTTTTGTTGGCAATTGGAAATAATATTTTTGTTCTAGTTTTCTTATATTATGATATAAGGTGCTTTAATGGTATTTGCTTGAGTTCATAATTCGAATATGGTTCAACAGGATAGTGTATTTGAAATTTTTTTGAGACATGCTAGACTAAAAAAAGAGAGATACCTTGAAAAAGATTAGGATTTACACTTAAATATTTCACCTTGCATCCCTTAGCATTGACCCATAAGCCTATAGAAGTTGAATTTTGACCGGCAACAAACAAAGTTCAATAATTGGCTTAAAAATGCAAGACTGAGCACTCAAGCACTATCCTTAGTTTTGCACTTCCAATATTTCACTTATAATTTTAGACTTACAGCAAATCAGTACTTTTAGCAATTTGGACATATTAGTATGCTCTATTGGTTACAAAAACTAAACACCAAGTTCATTTAACTCAATCTACCTAAGAAGCAAAGACACAAATAATGTAACATCAATTTAAATTCTTTATATTCAGTCTTATACATTATTATTTTTGTTTTTCTTTTCTTTTTTTTTTTTAAATTGCCAACACGGGAAAGGTTGACGGTTCCGAAACTATTGTCTCTAAAGTATCTATTGAGTGTCAAGAATTTATAGATATATATTTAGCAGTTTACTGTGCTTCAAGAATTGATTGGAAATGTTAACTAGAATGCCACTAAACATACCTTTGTGGAGTATAATGGTCTAGAGCTACGTGTTATTTCATATATCTTGCTTAAGTCTTAAAAATTTTGAGTAATTACCTAGATACGTCATCTAATGTAGCATATTAATTATCAGGAAAATTCTGTTTTGATGGGTTTATTGATAATTTTGGTTGCCATACGTTTGCTTGTGTTTCCCAAGATTTTACAGTGCTTATGCCTGGGTCACTAACTCTTTTGTTTGCATCTGATCGGATGATTCTGAAATATTATCAAAGAATCTTCTAGCTTCTGCGACCAATTCTAGTGGGGAGAAGATATCACTGAAGATGAGATTCCGTATGATGGTGACAAGCATGGAGACTGAAGTTGATGTAAATTTATATTTACCTAGTTTGTATTAAGTGTAGTTGCATGATGTCTTCGGATGTATGTCAGCTTATTATCTAAGTTAGACCATCAAGAATATGTACAATACCCCCTAGAAAGTATGATATAATTGCATTATAGTTTCACATGGCATTGCTACGTATAAATGAATACTTCAAGGATTTACTTCCAACAATTATTTTCTCTTAAATTAGAGAGTAGGGTCGAGTACAACGGTACAATGGAGGAAAGATCAAGTTAAAGAAAAATAGAACAATTGACGATGATATACTACAAAAAAAGATTCTGTTCTATAGCATTAGCTTGCAACAAGAAAATACAAAGATAGGAAAAATGAATTATCATTGAAACATTCCTTGCAGTCACAATTGTTAGCATACATGAGGACAAACCAATAACACTTGTGATATCTAACTCTCATAAATGTTACTATAAACAGAATCATCTTGAACATTTTAGTCAACGGGCACGAGCATCACAGCGTACTAGTTACCTCTGCTTGTTTTTTTCCCAAGAGTCTTCCTCAATTAATTTAGCAACTCCCCCCTTGTCTTTTCCAAGAGCCTTCCTCAATTATTAATTCAGCAACCCGCCAATATATATCTGCATGATAGAGAAGGGGAAAAAAGGATACATGATAAAACATCATCCCCAGGCAATGAAAAATGGTTGCAAGAAATTTCGTAACTTCTAGAGCCAACATCCAGCCAAGGCATAAGGATGATGCTAACTAGAGTACTAATAAACAGAATAGTTCATTAAATAGCCAACAACTGAGAGTTTTCACAATATAGGATGTCAACCTATAAAAATTTCTAGTCCAGCAAAACCCGATCCTCATCATATCAATAAAAATGATGCATTGCAGATGGAAATGTGAAAATAACTACAGAACAGTTTTCTAAGCATAAGCATTCAACTTAACCAGTGAAAGATCTTAAAGAACAAAATCTACTTATGAGCCTATAATGAAAGTAAAAGAGCTTAGTATTTAACAGCACATCAAATAACATAATTCAAGAACAGTGAAACAAGTAAAAAAATCTCCAAAATAAGCATTAGATATGATCTTGTCGCTTGAAGTAACTTAAAGGGTTATTCATCAACATATATAATATTTACGTATAACTATTTATTACCTAGCAAACAGCTGAGCAACTACTTGCTTTATTAGAAAATTTCAGCAGGATCTTTCATCTAAATGAAGGTTTAAAAACATATTCAATTTACTCTGCCCACATCCAAAAAAAACACCTGGGAAATTCGCTACTCATTATTCGAAATTCATTTTTACAATCAAGAGTATCGAGTGAGGATTTTACTCCAAACAAGCAAACAAACATGGTCAAATCCTTTCCTATACAGAGCTCAAAGTACCACCATGTTACCTTTTCTAAAGTGTTACTGAGCAATATGACGCACACTGATCAAAGGAATTGAGAATTATAAGCAAAAATTGATCACATAGGTAGAGGTGGAATTAATTTTGTATTGCAATTACATATATGTATATTCGACATTGAAAACCTTTATTCCCTTATTATCGCATAGTCAATTGACATGATTAGTAGAAGCTTAGGTTGTTATCTTATTCTCCCACTAAACTACAATTCAAAATTATTATTAGTGGAATGAGATTAAGGGTCCGTGAACCATGTGGAAAACATAAAATACCAAACCAAGCAAACTAACATACCTAAAGTAAGGCAAAAGTGACACCACACAATCAAAGACTCTCAAACCAAAAGCAGAGCCAACAGGCTATAAACGGATACGCATACACCTATACTTAAATGTCGTTGAATGGATAACTGTGTAAGCTTATGCAAAATATTGATTTAGTAATATTATCTCTGCTCATAATCTGTGGCCAACAATTGGACTGCTCATTATCTCTCTTCCTCAAAAACGTTATGGACCATAAAATTTCAAAAGATACAGACACCAAATCGATGGAAAAATTAGGCACGAAACTGACCTACTTCAAAAGGAGAGTCAGGCCCTTCCTCTTCGTCTTCCTCATTGCCGGACAAGATGTCGATTTCGAACTCGTTAGTACCGTAAAAAAAGGGAGTTCGCACTTCTCTACCATCACAGCACAGAGCAACGTCTTCAACATCGTCCATCTTCCGATCTGTCCTTTTTTAGCTCATTGATGGAATCGATCCATCTCTGGGAGGGGATTTGCCAAGATTTAAAAATCCCCAATTTCGCAAGCAAAAACCCTACTGAAAGTCTGGAACCGGGCGTGTTTCTGCTTTCAAAGAACCAATTTTTCAAATTTTGGAGTTTGTCAATTTATCGCGATATTTTGGTTCCACCATTTTCTCTCGATATTTTGCTTTTTGACCCAAAACTCACCCTTTGTACACGCATTTGTAACCGGGCCGCCACTAGCAGCGGGACTCGTACACAATTGGTTGAAAAATCGAGGAGCGAGAAATCATGCAACTCATATATATTATAATTTACATTATAATCTGCGACATAACGTCTTTTTCTTAGTTGTTTTTTGTAAAAAGTAAATAATTACGACTTGATTTTACTTTTTGATTTTTTAAAAAAAGTAAAACTAATAAAATGACGTCGTATGATAGATTATAATCTAGGTAAGTTATCAAACACATTGATGGAGTGATTACGGAGAAATCTTGTAGCCCTCTCTCTCCCCCCTCCCCCCTTCTCTCTATATATATATATATTTTAAATCATGTTGTGCTATAAATTAGAATGGTTTTAAATGAATACAATACAATCTCGCGTTATATTATATTATAATAATTCCCTGAAAGTTATTCTAGTCTTCAATTACATAATAATTGCTTTTCCTTGTGGTCTGTTTTCGTAATTAATTATGCCTCAATTTGACGTAATATTCTGTTGATTCAAACAATTATTGGGTGATACTTGCGTATGCATGGACATTTAATGTTACATAACATATGCATTTCCTTTAGTGTATAGATGATAGAATCAACTTCTCATATATCTCTTGAGTTTCAAAAACTTCACAAGAGAAAACTATATGCGATTTCCGAGCACTAGATATTTTTGTACAATTTTACTTAAAAAGAGTGGGGAAAAAGAGGGCTCCTTTCTCTTTTTTTCCTTTTTCCATATTTTTTAGTTTCCCTTTTTCCCAAATCCATGGTTGGCCTTCTTCGTTAAAGTATAATAAAAACACAAACTCGTTAGCTAGTGTCCTTATTAATCATAGCATTGGGTAATCTATCTTTTTTTCTTCTTCTTTTTAATGAAGAATGGGTGATAATAAAGTATCAATCATGGGCGGGTCTAAGCCCGGATAACACTACAACCCGTGCAAGTCTAAAAAAATTTAATAATAATTAAAAATGTGAAAAGGAAAATTCTTTTATGCATCGAGTAATTGTTTTGGAAACCATTTTAAAAATGGAATGCCTTTTTTATTTTATTTTTTTTTTTTAATTTTATGGGGAAGTACCGTACAGAACGCCTTTGCCAATTGCCATACTATTTTTCTCTGTTGTAAAAAAGAAAAAAAAGAATTATTGAGATTTTCATGGAATAAATAGCACTGTAATTTCCTTCACTTAAGTATTGACATGCAAATAGGTGCATCAGATCTGCGTGTACATGACGCGAACTGAAAATTGTCTGTTTGTAAGATTAAAGGGCCAGAAATAGGCACAAACCATTCGGGTTGCCGATCGTAAACAGAGTTCTCTTTTCGTCAATCTTTCTCAAAAAAAGCAACTATTCTTGCCGCTTACGATCTTTGGTAATTAATCTCTTTCTGATTCTTGTCATGCATATTAAGTTTTTTGTGTTTGTTTGCTCTTAATACAGTACTCAAGGCTTTGTTGATTTTGAGATCTTGTATGTATAGCAATTTATTTTGCATATAATTTGTGGATCTAGGGTTACGCGCTTTATTTTTGATTGATTTGGTGATTGGGGTTACAGTTTGTTTTGTTGTGGTTGAATTCTCTTGATTTTGGTGTGGAGAAAATGGGATTTGATTGGGGTCTATTGCTCGTAGGCGGTGAGGATGTCAACGCCGGCGAGGAAGCGATTGATGAGGGATTTCAAGCGCTTGCAGCAGGACCCCCCGGCCGGCATCAGTGGTGCACCTTATGATAATAACATCATGCTGTGGAACGCCGTTATTTTCGGGTATGTTCTGTGAATTTAGTGCTTCTATTCATCAAAGTTTAAAACTTTTACTGACTTTGTGCTTTTAATGAAATGTAGTCCAGACGACACTCCTTGGGATGGAGGTGAGACAATTCTTATTCTGAAAACAAGCATTTTTATGTTAATTTCGGTGATAATTAATTCATTATTTGATTGTTGGTCAGAAGTACTTATCAATATATTTGGGTTCATTATGGATTGGACACTGGACTTTGGCCACTAAGTAGCTATTGAGGTGTTTCCTAATTCCGAATCCTCATGACCACTGATGATGTGGTTTTAGCTACCCGTTTAAGCAAAAATGGAGGTTCTTATTTTGGGACCCATTGAGTTTGGCGTATGTTTAAATCGTTGTTGGTCTATTTGTCTATTCTTACTTAGCTGGTGGACCAGTTAATTTTTTTTTTCTCGATAATATTTTTTATATATTTTATGTGGAGAATTGAATTGCCAAGAGTGGGGAAATTCTGTGTAAATAAAGGTCTTAGGGACCCAAAAGTGTCTGCATATGAAGCTGCTCCTTTTTAATTTGTTATCTAGATGTGTTCTTGTTTTTGAGAGGAAGTTAAATCGATAGCACCGCTCAGTCACAAAATAATGTTGCAGAGAAAAAAAATGTAAGAAATGTCTTTTCAATTTTTGAATATCCACACTCACACCGTGGCTAAGTAGAGATGATTGTTCATATGTTGACCTAATACTCCCTCTGTCTCAAATATGTAGTCCTGTTTTCCATTTTGGGCTGTCCCAAATACATATTAGTTCTGTTTCTTTTTTTGAGAAGTCTAATTTACATTACTTTACTAACCTACCCCTATTTCATACTTTAGTTGTAGGTATCAATTGTAAATTAGACTTCTTAAATAAGGGTAAATTACAAACACGGATTACAAGATGTATCTTTCCATTACAATTCTTAATCTTTGTGAAAAAGTAAATTGGACTATATATCTGGGATGGAGAGAGTAATTAGTACTTTTTAAATTACCCAAAGCGCTAACGAAATTTAACATCAATGCTGATCATTACATGTCTAGGTGGCACCGTGTGCTGTATTAGATGAGAGGTGCAATTAAATATTAGGAGGTAATAAGACACTTAATTGGACCTGTCGCTTAGATTAATGATGATCTACAGCTTTTGATAAATAGCATTACTCTACCTAGAGATTAAGAGCTTGTTTGATTCTCATTATTCTCTCCAATTATAATTTTACCTAACACTGATTTGACCTTTGATTTAATTACTACACGTTTACAACCACATATTTCAAACATTTTTACATTTCTAATACACATTTTACCTCTCTCCTCATTATAACTTCACCAAAATTGGAGAAATAATGAGAATCAAACAAGCTCTAAGATACTCATCAAACTATTGAAATATAATTTAGCAGTATGATAACTCAGTGAATACTGTTTTGGTCGTTAAAATATATGCTTTCTTCTTATCTTTCTTGCCCCTTTGCTGGGATTTCTACCCTTTCTTTTTTTGTGGGAGACCATTTTGTTGATAATTGGTCTTGTACTATTTGATTTTAGGTACGTTCAAGTTGACACTTCAATTCACAGAGGAATACCCAAATAAACCACCAACAGTGAGATTTATTTCGCGCATGTTCCATCCAAATAGTAAGTAACAGAGTTTAGTTTGCCTTTAGTTGATTAGATGTATGGACTAAATGATTATCTTTTTGTCTTGGTCACATTTTGATATATAATGTTTGCATGGGAACGTCCAATTGTGCATTTTTACGGATCCAAAAAAATGAAAAGCGAGATTAGTGCATCCTTTAGTTTGTCTGGGTCATCTACCTGGTATTATATAGTTTGAGTTATATGCATTCTTGCATGTTTTTGCAATTACTAAATCTTTGAGAAGATGAAACAATATTGGGCTATGAACTATGTGCTTAATCTTTCATTCTAGAGGAAGTACCTGTATACTGAACGGATATTATTATCTTATGGAGTTCTTCTAAGATCATTAAGTTAAAAGAGGGTCATCGATATTGCTTTTGTTTGCATTGCTATCACGTTCAAAATGTTTCATAAGGGCTTGTTGCAGAGAATTATAATTAGATAATAATTTGGTTAAATATAATTGAATTTGAATCATTTTTAACCATGCATATCTTAGCATCATTCATCAAAACTACTTTCAATTGTTAATTTATTATCTAAACATTCTCTGTGATCTGCAGTGATAATTATATATATTCCTGGAGAAATTTTGAATCTATAAGGTGTATCGATGTCTGCGCATTTTAATTTTAGATCAATTTTAGCGATATCCCATATCCAAGATTTTAGAATAAATCAAGCTTTACTTGTGATTCTTCTCAGAATTGATTTTGGTTTTTAAAGGAGACGGTCCCACATTCAATAAATTAAGCAAATAAGATCCTAACAAATCATGACGTTTGACCAATAAGTATGTATTTCCTAAATTATCCCTCTTGTAGTGTTTGACAAATGTGTACGTCTACAATTTGACCGGGGAAGGGGTACAACAGTAATTGGCGCAAATGAAAGTTTTGTATGTGGGCCATACCCGTGTCACTGGGTTTATTCTTTTCTTCTCAACAGTCATTTTTTCAATTAACTTCATCCAAAATAGCTTTACTCTACAGGCCCTTAGCCTATATATGTAGTTTTACAGGATACTCATACCCTTCTCTAGGCAACATGGGTTATATAAAAAAAAAGGTAGACAACTCCCTCTCACTTTGCATTTGCTACTCGTATTTTAGGAAGTTGAGCATTCAATGATGTTACTGTTATATAAGATTTTTGTGACACAATAAAGATGTCATACGTATAAAACTCCATCCTTGTTTTAAAAAACATTTTTCAGAAGTCTGTGGCCTAAGAAGCGAAGAGACACTAGTGCTGCTAAAGTGGGGTTGAGTATCTGATGCTAACTTGTGATTATTAATCATAGATAGATTGAATTCTTAGTCTAAGTTATAGTCCTCACTTATCATTAGCTGTTTTCGTTGTACGAGTTAATCTACTTGCACTAATGAATGACGTTGACCGTTCTTTTGCTTTACATACCGCATATGTTTTCACCTTGAATGCAATATAACATGGGGGGCTATTAATGCTGCTCTCATGTATTTCTTTTATTACTTGACAGTTTATGCAGATGGAAGTATTTGCTTGGATATTCTGCAAAACCAGTGGAGTCCAATATATGATGTGGCAGCTATACTTACATCAATACAGGTACTATGGGTGATTAAGATTGATTTTCTGTTTTCCATAGTCAGTTGGACAACTAAGTTAAGGGAATATCAATTATTCAGATCATAACAAGGGCTGTTAAATTTCTTCAATCTGTATGTAATTTTTAAAGAATGTATAGGTTCAGTGAGATACCCTGAGATGACATAGAGGATGCCGTTGAACCTTGCTGCGTTTAGTTTTGATGACAGTAAAATGACAGTATATTTCCCTAGCTTACATTTCCAACCCTTGATACAGTTTTTCCCCTTCTGCCTTCTGGGTGCAAAGCATGTATTTAAGTGATATCTAGGAAGATTCTCTATTGCCATAACGAATACTTCCTGAGAGGAAAGTATTAAACCAGCCTTCCTGTGGTCAGCAGACCACAGAGTTTCAGCTTTTTCTTAATTTGGGTATCTACACATTTTTTAACATTCATAGTTGATCTTGTATAATCATATGTTCACCTTCATATTGGAGTTTTCCATTTGAAACAAAGTTCTAACCTAGGTTACGATCAATTATGTGCTAGACGCCAATGATTACTTGAACTGCACTGACATCCAGGGCTCTTTCCCCTGATTTCTGTGCTTTGTCGATGGAGCAACAAAGCATAATGAGATTTCTTTTTGCATTTTGTTAGTGTTACATGAAAATTACTCTCTTTCCTAGGAATTTTTTGTACACTGTCTCTTAGGTGGAGTTTTTTTATTATCAAAATTTGCAATAGATGTGCCAAGGTTTTTGAGGATATGTAATGATGGTCTATTTGGTCCACTGGGAGCAAGTGAAACTTTCAGTAATTTCAATAGTTTGTAGTACTAAGTTGTTTCCTTATTGTTGAAACTTTGATTGGTGTAAGAGGATTTTGTATCTTCCTTATTGTTGAAACTTTGATCGGTGTAAGAGGATTTTGTACCTTCTTCCTCTTAATAAATTCTTTCTTTATCCCAAAAATGCAAAATGAGACACTCTTCTAGTAAGCACAGTACAGAGCACCTCCCTGCACCCCTCAAAAACCTACACACATATAAATGGGGAAGGAATTGTATTGGTGCGAGTCTCTGCCCTTTTTCATTAGTCCATTCAAATTTTGCAGAACTAGATCTTGGGATTTGCAGCCATGTTATATTTGATAGAGAGGTATCACTTTCCTAGACTTGCAGTCCCCATACTGTTATAATGAGATGTCTTTAGTTTTGACTAGTTAATTGTAGTTTTTAAGTTGTTGACAAAGAATTTTATTATCCACCCATGGGTTTAATGGTTGAAATGGGTCCCACCCTTTTTAAATCGGCCACCCATGTATTGCCACATATCCATAGGTGTGGATATCCTACACCCATGGGTGTATAATAAATTTTTTTAGTATTTGGCTATTCGTGTCTTCTTTCTTTCACTTTTAATCAAGTGATCTAGTGAAACAGTTGCTGGAAACTGTCGCATGCTTTTACCTAGGTAGATGATGGCTGGAAAAGAGTTTTTGAATTATACATTATTATTTATGCAAAATGAGGTGCCTGTTCATTCTTGGTACTTTCCTAATTCACCCCTCTTAACTGTTGCAGTCACTGCTTTGCGATCCAAATCCGAACTCACCAGCAAATTCTGAAGCAGCTCGTCTGTTTAGTGAAAACAAGCGGGAGTACAACAGGAAGGTGCGTGAGATTGTTGAGCAGAGCTGGACAGCAGACTAAATATTCCCAGGATATATGCTAAAGAATTATCAGTTACTTCGATAAGACATATATATATATATATATATTTATGATTTTATATATTTGTGTTTCTCTGAAATGTTTGTTTCAACATTATTGTTTCGCCAATGACTTTGATGTAGGAAAATGTACTGTCAAGATTGAATTATGTGTTTTCATTTAGGGATTGGAAGGGACTTCATTTTGATTTGCTGTTGCGCTTTGATGTGGCTGTTGCATGTACATAACGATATCTTATATAAATCTTGTTCAGAGTTGCTGGATATATATATATATATATATATATAATTTCTCGAATTTGTGTTTGTATTTATTCATGTCAATTCTAATCGAAACTGGTCTGTTAGAGAGTCCTGAGATACGTGGAAAAAAACATTGCAGTTTTGAAAGTATATACGAGAGCCCATTGTTTAACCCTGTGATTAAGGGTTTGGCCAACGTAGTTTGACAAAAAATTTTGATACTGAATATGCTTGAAAGGACAATGCTTTCTTCCCTTCAGTTTTAATCAATGGTCACGACATCGATTGTGTCTAAGTTGTGATGATATATTCTTAGATAAACAGCAGCTATGCACCTCATGGATAAAGTCGTGCTTGGGCTCTGCCTTTTTACGGGTCCATTATAAAATTGTTGACAGCTCAGAATTTGACACCTTTTTACCCTTTTTTAGATAAATTCGATTACAGATCACAAGCTCTTGGTTACAAGTCAAGAAATTTGCACAACATGTTTCTTTCTTGTTTACAGTGCAAACAAATGTAAGGCATAAAAGTCCAAGAAAGAGTAAAACCATGTGAATCGCCACATACATTCTGAAAAAGGTAATTATACGCTCACTTGTAAGAGAGAGAGCTAATATTTTTTCTTTTTAAATGAAATTGAACAATTCAAGATTCGCTGGACATCCAAGAAAATGAAGGTACATCTAAACTTACATAACAGAATCACCTTCAGTTCCTTAGGTGATCTATAAATCTTTTGAAATTTTGAGAAGAAGATCCCAATTCTCTTACGCTGTTGAGAGCTATTCCTTTCAGCTTTACGACCTTGGCTTTGATGCTATCATCAGAAAGCAACATTTCTATTTTGGAATTGATTTCATATCTTGACCTGAGCCCATCATTATTAGGATTCAATCTCAAACCAACATCCCACACATCACATATGTAATCCTGGTTATGAAATTGATCTGAAAAGTAAGGCCAACACAAGAAAGGGACGCCTGCGCTTAAACCTTCTATGATCGAGTTCCATCCACAATGGCTCAAAAAGCAAGCAACGGCGGGATGAGCTAATACCTTTTCTTGAGGCGCCCATTCAACAATTTTGGCGCGTTTTGCCACTCTTTCCTGGAACCCATCTGGGAACTTGACATTCGATCCATAGGCAAGGCCTGATCTAACGACCCATAGAAAGGGCCGTCCTGAGAGTTCAAGAGCCCACGCTAGTTCATTTAACTGTTCCTGAGAGAAAACAGCTATGCTACCAAAAGAAACATAGATCACAGAGCCAATAGATTGTTCGTCTAACCAGCTGAAACAAGTCATGTCCTCTGTCCAAAAGTTCCCACCAACAGCTGAGGATTTAGACTTATGACTACCAAGCAATGGTCCAACCGGCAAGAAGTTGGGAATCAAATTACAAGCCGATGGCTCGAGTTCCTCAAATGTATTGCAGACAAGCCACTTAGCATGACGATTTGCGGTTTCCCCCGAAGCCATGAAACTTTCGAAAACTATCTTTTGAGTCTTTAGGTCATCGGGGAAGCTCCACATAATTTCGTTTCTTCTCCAGGGAGGTATACCATCTGACAGCTTGATCAATTCATTTTTCATTACAGATCCTGCAACCAGAGATCACTCTGTCATGTTTCTTAAATGGACGCTTCTTCAACATCAGAAGAATGGAAAAAAAACTTGGAAAGGACAGAAAAAGAATGGTGGCTTTACCATGTTTATCAAGAACACCTCCTTGAATAAGCTGTGGAATTTGAAGTATCATGGCCAAGATTGCTGCTGAAGCAGGATGAAACAGAACTGACTCAGCTTCCATCTTCTCTGTAGCATCAAGAATCCATCCAATTACACTATCAGCAATTACACAAGTAATCTTTTCATCACTGTTTGCAAAGTTAATCTTCTCAATCAAATGCGTCAAATTCCCAGACATCGTTCTAAAGATACTTTCCATTAGCTCTAATCCATCGTTTCTGTCATGATCAAGTGGCAAGCCATCTGAAATCGCGACTAGTTGCACTGGGTTTTGCTTTCTTTCCTCCTCAGACATGGAAGCAACAACTTTTACATGTATGTATTCGGTGTTGACGAATGTAACCTTAATCCCAGAGTTGGCCAGTTTTCGACACAGCGTCATAAGTGGCCGGACATGTCCTTGAGCAGGAAATGGAACAGCCAAAACATGGGGTTTCTTGGCCTTAACTGCCATTGCTTCTTTGCGATTGAATTTGTGTGTTTTGTACAGTATGTGCTAATTGTAATTACACCAGAGGCAGGCTCCATTATATATAGGCTATACCCAATAGCCATGTAATAATTTATTGTTTAATACATATTTAAGAAATGGTTAGATCCTTAACTATTTAGACACTTGAATGTTTTAAGCCTACATGCTTTTTGAAGAAACTAAACGGATAAAAGGATTATTGAGAACCTGGACAAGTAAAATATTACATTTTGCTTTGCTTAATTTTTTTTTTCCTTTTATTTATGTGTACTTTCATTCCTAATCATTGAACGGTACAAAGTGTCGACTGCCAACTACAAGCATTAAGAGGTGGAATATGCTGTTAACACTTTCTGATGACATAGGAATAGCTGCTAGCGCTAAATCATTCTCGTATGTCCTTTGTACTATTCTTTTTATTTAACTAAAGAAGAAAAATAAAATTACGATTAACAAAATCATACGAGTATGAAAATAATTGATTAAACAAACACTTTGCTTAGCATTATTATTAATCATACAGAATACGTTTTGTTGTTTAATTTGCTAACTGGCCACATTAGTCTAACTTTATGTGCTAACAAGTTAGTTATTATTTTTTTAAATAATTATTGGAATAATAAATCGCGAATGGTGTTTATCTTTTGGCAAATTTTGACCACCAAACGTCGCGTGGGTTTTTTTTGTCTGGATTTGTTAGACTAATGTTTATAATAATGACACTCGAAAATGAGTGCCATGGAAGATTCTGAAAGGAATCACACATGATATATCAAAGAAATGTCATCCACAATAAAAATATATTCAAAAAAACACAATTGATGCGCTAGTAGTTAAAACATGTCCCAAATTTCACGTTGGATGGTTTTAATTTGCGTAAAGAAATTTATATCTACGATAAGTAATATGTCCAATTAATGAGGACTCCATTTAAAAGTTAAAGGTTTTATAGTAGACAAATGTAATATATCATGAAAGTCATGTATCGATCATTTATTCATCTTTTTATACAAAATTTTAAATGGCACTATAATTGATTTCCAATTATAAATGGTTGCTAATGTTATTGCATCAAGCAGTCTTTTAATAAATTGTTCTTTGAGTTACATATGCACAACAAATCTCAATTATTGAGTGTTTGTATAGTCAAGGGAATGTCCATTTCAACGAAGTAAATCTAGAAACCACGTCGGGCGGCAGCATCGAAAAGCAATTCGCATTTTACTTCTAATAATATTATTCTATGGATCCATCCGCCTATAAAATGTCACACCAATTGGGAATTTTGAAATGTGCAAGCGTCCCCCTCGTCTTCTGGATGAATAAAAAATTCATAAAACTTACAAGAAATGTACATTCACGTACTCACATTAGTCGCGAAGTGTTATAATGGTACTTCTCGAAAGTTTTATAAAATTATACTGTAAATTTAAAAAAATCATTAGAAGAAATTATTATGAGCATTGTATACATGCAATTCCATTCACTCGCCAGGCATCTCCTATTTAGCGTGTTGTGATTGGACAACCGACATGTAGATTGTCCCAAACGTCTAGCCTTTGATCAAAATTGCATATTACATGTCTTGTAAATCCAATGAAATTTTTTGAGTAAATTTATGCTATGTTGTATATGTAGTTCTTGAGTAATATAAAATTTTAAAAATAAAACTTTAGGATCCGTTTGGTTAAGTTTATAAAATCAATTTATAAAAGGAATTTATAATGGGTGGAAATAAGTGGTGGTGATTTAATTGAAATTTGAAATGTGTCGTGATTGTTGAGTAGTTATTAAATTAACAGTCAAATTATAATTGGTGAATTTATAAATTGAAAAATAAAGAGAACCAAACAAGATATAATGGACTGATGATAAGAGAGGGAAATCAAAGACCCAGCCACATGGACAATGGAAAAGGACAAAAATGGGTAATACAACTTTCCAGAAGAGAAATGATGGGGGCAGCCTTCTAGAAGAAAATTTATTTCTACTTTTTGCAACAAAAAATTATGACTACCGACAAGATGAGAAACAATTAAAAAATTGAAAATAAAGAGTGCTCTAATTTTACGGTTAATAAATTCCATTTCAATATTAAGAAAAATTTTAAAAATTTCTCCAAAGTTTTATTAAAAAACTTTCTGCTTATGTGGCATGTACTAATGCACGTTATATGTATTTCAAATTCAGACTATATATATTTTAAATCTATATATCACGTATCAATGAATTCCACATAAGTAGGGAGATTCTTAACAAAGTTTCAAAAAGTTTTCAAAAAGGACTCTTCAATACTATCCATATGTTTTCTGTAATAAATTACTTTTTACATATTCTCTAAAACTTGCTAATTACTTTTAAAATTGTAAATATTATAAAAATAACATTTCTCTTACTGTTATGTATGTAACAATAGTCTATGTGTCTAAGAATGTGCACATTTAAATAATCTCACATATATGGTTAAATGGGAGTTTGATTGTCATTATAATTTAAATTATAATGGGAGAATCATGAAGAGGTAGAATGAGAGGAAAAAAATTAATAACTTTTTGAAATGTATAGTTATAATTTAATAGTTATCAAATTATTGTGTGTGACAATATCTCCATACAGTGATATATTAAATAATTAACTAGTGGGGCAAAGTGACAACTTAGAGTGAGATGAAAAATATAATATAAACATTTTTCTTTTAAGATAAAAAAATATAATATAAACTTGTTTGGACTTGTAATTTTTCAAGGGCATGCAATGGAGTTTTTGATTCAGACTCACCCCTACTCACGTGAGGTATCGCTTCACTTGTAAATTCATGAAACATGTGGCTCATTTACAAATATACCGGACGACTCTATTATGGAAGGCAATTTCCATATTCATTTTCCCGCAAACTACTTAGCCTTCCTAGGATTGCAAAATGGTATATACGCATGAGATAAACTATGTCTTGGCCAACGGCGGAGAAGGACTACGATGGAATGGGCAGTACTTCCAAGCATCTAATACATGTGTGTGAGTGTGTCACATCTTATGAAATTTTAAATGCATATAATGTCTGATAACGGTGAATTTGCACTTATAAACAAATGCAATTGTAAGCGAATTTTATATGGTCAATGTTGGTATTTCATGTTTTAAATTCTTTTTATGTTTGTTCTAGGTATTGACCTACTTATCATTGGAGAGGACTGAGAAGAGTATCAATTTAGAGAGAAATCTGGTGGATTGTCGAGAGAGCAGTGACTATCAAGGATCAAAAATGCATTAATAGGAAAGTTGGAGGATGAGATCATGCATACAAATGACTGGGGACATGATTTGAAGGAAATACCAGGTTTGAGGACAAAATCACATATCATTCAAAGGTGGAGAGTTGGAGTTCAAATTTGAAAGGACCACATTGAACGAGAGCAAAATTGGTCAGAGGGGGAATGCTAGTTTGTATGGGGCAAACGCCTAATATAATTTTGATCATGTAGCAGATGCTTAATGCAGTTACGACACTAGATATATGTGTGATGTGGTACCAATCTCTAATGTTATATAGGTTGTGATGTATTCACAGTAGCGGCTAATACTATGTCATAGATCTGTTCATAGTGTTATTACGATATCAAATGTCTAGTGTTTAAACTATACTAGCCCTTGATATGAAAAATCAATTATCAAGCCTTGTTTAAATCATACTAGCCCCCGATATGAAAAATCAATTATCAAGCCTTACTATGAAAAATCAATTATCCAGCCTTACCTCTCTCTTAGAGTGCCAAGGCCAATTTACGCTACGTGGTCGTGTCATTCCCATAGGCAAAATTTTTCTTATTTTTTCTAATTAGTTCTGTTTTATTTTTTGAAACTTCTTTGAGCCATTTTTTTTTTTTAAAAGAAAAGATTCATTCTCATTAGATATCGAAGCGCTCGTTACATCAGGAATGAAGGATTGTTTGAGCCATATTATGCACAAATTTTTTGGTTTTAGGAGCCTCTCTAAAAACTATAGTTTTCTTTTTTTTTTTTTGTGACATAGACTACTAATATTTTTTTTCTCTCATTCCATAAGAGGTGAGAAAGGAAACTAGAATTCATGAAACTAGAATTCATCAATAGAAATTGAAGACACCATAGATTGGTGCTGTCCCAACATCTTCTACCTAGAAAAGAGTTCATTAAACTTACAAGAAATATATAAATTCTCTAATTACATTTTCATATTCTTTTGGACAGTTACCGTCCCCAACCTTTTAACTTTGTTGAGATTATTTCGCCAACCTTTAGTTTTCCTTCTGAGGGTCTTCAACCTTTCAAAATCATTACATCTAAGGTCCTTTGGACAAAAACTGTTTATTCCTCTATTAATTTTAGGGATATTTTGATAAAATACAAAAAAAAAATTATTTTTATGTTTAAAAAAATTAAAAAAAAGGGGGAGACCCCCCAATACATTTGGCTGCCATTTTCGGCAACAATTGAACCTCAAAGGCTAATGGAAATGGCAGCCAAAGGTGCTACCATTTCCGGCAGCACAAGGGGAGACTCCCCCCATTTTTGCGACCTTTTGGCAGGTAAAATGGCAGCCAAAAAGGGGAGGTCTCCTCCTCTGTCCTGTCGGAAATGGCAGTACTCTTGGCTGCCAGAAACAACAGCCAAGAATGCTGCCATTTTCGGCATGAAATGATAGCCAAAAGGGAGGGAGTCTCCCTCCCTTGCTGCCAAAAATGGCAGCACCTTTGTGCTGCCATTTCCGGTAGCCATTGAGGTTCAATTGCTGCTGGAAATACCTCAATGGCTGCCGGAAATGGCAGCCAAAGGTCTCTTTTTTTTTTTAAATTTTTTTAAACATTAAAATAATTATTTTTTATGTATTTCACTAAAATACCCTCAAAATTAACGGAGGAATAAATTGTTTCTGTCTGAGGAATGTTAGGTGTAACGATTTTGAAATGTTGAGGACCCCCGAAAAGAAAAATTAAAGGTTATGGACGTAATTTCAACAAAGTTGAAAGGTTGGGGATGGTAGCTGTAAATTACCCTATTCTTTTCTAATGATAATAAATTAAAAAAATTAAAAAAATCAAATCAAAATAAGAAATTCAGACAGAAAAAGAAGTATTTTTAAAAATCATTGTACACCTCATTAAATTTTGACATTTAAATTCTTCAAATGAATTCAAAGGGTTTGTTAAGTATTGTGTGATACCTAATAAATTCGGAAGCGAGAGTGGGAATAGTTCGAATCTACTGTTATTTATACGTTATAAGTTTTGGATTAAATTATATTGTACAACTGACAATATAATTGGACTGAAATTAAAAGTGACTTAGTAGGTGTCTCGAGGATCAATAGGCTTTGGGTTGGATGCTTGATGACCCAAGATAATAGCAC
>CAVNYN010235744.1:0-47572 GCA_963692815.1 Nyctanthes arbor-tristis
ATATTGACATATATATATATATATATTTTTTTTTTTTTTTTTTGCAGCCAAAATATATTGACATGTTTATATAATGGGATGATATTTCAAGTTGTAACTTAATTAATAAGCGAATTCCCTTAGTACCTAGCTAATTAAAGGCTTGATAGGCTGGCGTTTGCCAATGTGCTGGTATATACTGCTCGCGCACGCGCACAACACAAAAATCGCATTGGGCGCTTTAGAGGTGGACTATGCACTTAGTATCGTCGCGAGGAGCATTGAAGAGCTTAAGGTTTTCAAAAAATGAGATCTTAGCTCGATGACATGGCAACAAGATATCTGGAAGGCGTGACGGACTCGGGTTAGAGCTGGAGCGGTCGAGCGCAAGTGCGCGACCAATTAACCGGTGCCTTGAAGTCAATTCAGTTAACCATAAACCGAAACGGTGTGTGGAGTTATGGCCGCCGTACCAACACATGGGTGATCCAAAACTAAAAGCCACATGCAAAGGAACTGGTACAACTTGAAATGACGCACCAATTCGAGTGGTTTCCAACATGGCTAAAATTTGCAACTAATTCTATAAATAGGGACACTTGGACTCAATTTTATTCATTCCAAACAATCAGAAAAATATATTTCCTTCGTCATTTCTCTCTAAAATCGTCCTGTGCTTTTATAAAGCATTCTGAGCATCCAAAGAATGGTTTGACTGTCAAGGTATGTATAAAGTGCGGTAATGATTTTAGAAGGAGCTTTGTATTTTGGGAGACAGAAGTCAGTAACTCCATGTGGGCTTTTGGTTAACTGGGGCAAAATTTGTCTTAAAGAGATTTGCTACGGTATATCTCGCTTCATCTCCTATTTTTGCATTTTATTGTCTTTTCTGGTGATTGGTTTTCGTCGTATCTCGACAACAATATTTATAAAAATTTCTCAATTCTGCACGGAAGGTCGTTACCCAGAGAATTAAATGAGAAAATTTGTCCCAAAAAATTTTAAACGAGACAATAAAAAAGTTTTAAATGGAGAACAATATTAAGCAAAGAGAAAAATAATGTATATTACCACTTATTATTATACAATTAATGTGCAATTTGCATACATGCATAGCACAAATCTATAAAATCTTTCATTCGGATGTTTACGTAGGAATTCTCAGATTATTATCGTGTGTACAATTTGTAAGTTCCTCCAGTCCTAGTAGAGAAAGGAATTGGAAATTACCATAAAAAAAAATAATAATAATAATAAACAAAAAGGAATTATTCTATGTTTGTTTTGCCTATTACCGTCATGTTTCCTTTTCTTTCTGGAACTAGAAAGAAAATTTTTAAAGAGAGCTAACATCTCCCTTATGGAGTGGAAAAGTACCACATGGCCCCTTGTTATTGGGAGATCGGAGGCGGGCCTGTTAGCACCAAGTTTTCCAAGTACATCAGGTAACCAAAGCATAACTATCAGCATGTTATTCTTCAATAATACAGGGTTTGTGATAGCATAATTTCTGTCCGTATACCTGAGGTAATTTTCGTCCTTGTCCCTGACTTCTTTCTTCTCTAAATATCCAATCTTGACCTCTATCTGCTGACAGATATGTGTTTTTAGCTTCGTTGGAGCAAATTATATTGTGGTCTATGTAATCACCATCAGATGCTATAGAGGAATATATATTGAGTGCTATTATATACGAGTTTGTTTGCGATAGATTTTGTGTGGGATTTTTTTTTTTTTTATCCGGCCATATTATATCTGCAGTTAAGGATCAGAAAATAACAAATCATGGAAAATATAATACTTCAAAGAGTATTAAAAGAGGCTACATTTGAATGTTATGGTTACTAGACTAATTTACTGTTTTCTTAATCCCCTACAGCTACTATCAAGGGTCTGTTTGGCATTAAGAATATCCAAAGGAAGGCCACTAATCGGGTGATTTTTGCTAGATCACAACCATTTGCCACTAGAAAATTGCAGCTCAGGGTAACTTGGAAATCTTTGCATTCAATGACTCCCATAATTTGTACTAGTCGAGAGCAGTCTGCCTTCTTATTATGTTTAGCAGCATTGGTAAATTTATTCTAGCTCTGAAATTCTGATTTCATCCTCTACATGCATTCTTATTACACTAAACTGAATGAACTAATTAAATAAGATTCACAGTGTCGATTTTGACTGGTAAATTCTTTTCCAGGGCACAATATGTAGCGCAACACAAACTTCACCTCAAGTACAAAAGGGGAAAACGAAGACTATAGTTTCACCATTAGGTAATTTTTTTTACTTACTATGTATTGCATCATTTTGCCAATGTCTTTTTTAGTTCACAATATATAACTTACGGGGGTGGAATAAAATTTCAGCATCCTTCAAGCCACCACAATTTGATCAAAGTGGCCGTGGACATCCTCCTATAGGAGGTGGCGGTGGCGGTGGTGGAGGAGGACGACGTGGGAGTGGTGAGGCAGGATGGGGATGGTAGTTCGCATTATTTTGCATCGTCTTTCTCTATTTCATTTCTGCTATAAAAGATAATGAAGTGAGAATAATGACCATCCCGAATATGAGATAAGAAAATCATCATTTTAGACGGTCCTTTTGTGCCCTAATTTAACATAATTAAAATTTTAGAAGAGTCTTTCCATTCACACGTTGCAAAAGCATACATGGATTATTATAGGACTGGGTTCCTGTACACCTTGACATGTTTATGTATGATCATTCTTGCAATATTAAAGCACGATGAATTGAATCGCGGACAATAATATTGCAGTATGTTGACGTAAATTATGCTTGATGTTGTATGCTGCTTATTATTATCATGATTCAAATTGTTGGGTTTTCTAATGGTAGAGCAAATTTCAACAATATTTTTCATACATTTATTTATATTATAAACTCTTGTCCTTGAACATGTGATGGCCTATACAAGACCACTTCATTATTTGAGGCATGTGTTTTTTTTTTTTTTTTTCAACTTTTCCACAAATAATAAAATAAATAAATAAAACTGATAAATAAATAAATTTTTTGACGTTGTTTTCAAGTGTAATTAGTTCATCAAAATTTACAAATAATAAAAATATAATCATCATCTCTAGGACAAAAAATTAGAAAAATAATCGTTCTGTGAAATATTTTCGTATTTCAAGAACGATGACATCAATATATAATAATGAATACTCTCTCTGTCTTACAAAAATAGTTCAGTAGATAATTTTACGTGGATTAAAGATTAATTTTCCATATATACTCTTGTGTCATTAATAATTATTTGAAATATTTTCAATACATAGGTATTTGAATAACAATAATTAATTATGACACATATAGAAATGAAACATTAAATACATGTTCAATATGGTAAGTGGACTATCTTTTTGAGACGCAGAGAGTTCATTGTAATCCATAATTTTTTCAAAGTCGTAACTCAAAATTTTACTTATTAAATATATCATCACTACTTTACTGCTTTTCTTTATATTGTTTAAAAAATAAAGAAAATTAAAATGAAAGGAAAGTGTTTCTCCACTCACATTAACGGATAATCAACGTAGTCAAAACTATAACACTATTGCTTCACTGATATATAAAAGAGTGAATAATAGAAAATATTTTGATTTCTTATATTTTGCCTTTGCTATTTTCTCAAATTCCTTATTGTCCCTTAACCTATTAATATTATTAAATGGAACTTTTCATTTTCTAACTAATAATAATGCCTTATCATCATCACTATCACTTATCCATCTATATCTGTACCATATTTAAAAGTGAACAAGTGAATGAAATTTTTTGGACAATATTGCCCTAGCTAATATTCCATAATTCCAATTATGTCCTTCAATGAAATATATTCTTAGGTTATAGTATTTTGTAATTTAATACATTTCTTAAACCTAATTGAGTAATTAAACTATACTAATGCTATAAGATTAATTTCCTTTATCCTTCCACCACATAATGCTTATGTCCAAATTTTCAAATGGTTCATAAACCCATTTATTAGTAATTATTTTCATCTAATTTTTCGCCCATCTATTATACTTATGCTAGCATATATAAATATGTCTATAATGTCATTGGACAACATATAATCTTTTTTTAATATTTTGAATTTTTTATTTGTATACTTGAAATTTAAGGGAATGATGACTTAACAAGTGTCAATACATTGATTAGAACACGGCATGTGTTGGATGGACGAGCCACACAAGCATTTTCAAACAATCATCAGAACAATAATTATCTATAAGATTTTATATAAGGGATTCTTGATTTTTATTTTTATTTTTTTAATTACATTTTTCTAGCTATTAATCTACTACAATCATTACTTTGTAGTTGCACTACTTCAAATCCAAAGAGAGAGGAATAATTTTGTAGTAAGTTTATAAAGACTGTAATATTTTATGAATGAATATACAACCAAGAATTTAGGGGAGCTAGCATGGAACGGTGGTGTTGTTCGGTAAGTAAGTATGCATTATGGTGGTGTTTCTTGGGTTCAAATTTTGTTGGTCTTTTCTTTATACCACATTTCGAATTCTTCAATTAATTATATGACGAGGATAAAAGGAGAATTCTTCAAAGTCACCGGAATTCGGTGGAGGAACGCAAGAGATATGACGACGTAAAAGATAACTTTTTATTGTGATGTACCTTATATATAGAATAAAAATAAATAAATAAATAAATAAAAAGGGCATTCTTGTCATTCTCTTTATGTATTTTTTGGTAAATAAAAAAATTAAAAACGTGGTCCTATAAACAATTTTTGTGGTGGCAATATAGCTGCCCGTATATAAAAGAGTGAATGATAGAAAATCTTTTGATTTCCTATTTTACCTTTGACATTTTCTGTAATTCCTTATTTACCCATAACCTATTAATTATTAAATCGAACTTTTCATTTTCCAACTAATAATAATCCTTATGTTAAAAAGTTAGACGTACGCAGTATACAGACCAAATGTGACTACTTAAGTGGTAAAGAGCAACTCTTACTACGACGGGATCTTGAGTTCGAGTCTATACCACATCCCTGAAGTTCCCCCAATTGCATTAAAAAAAAAAAAAAAGGAGTACGCAATATACATGTCAAATTGAAGGTCTCAACTTGATGTTTTTAATACAATCCAACTTTGAATAACTAATTATGAAAGTAGAATTTGTTGTTGATCTCAAAATTGACATGTATAAAATTTTAGTTTTTACTTGTTACAAATTCCACCGATAACCTAATCTGTCATAATATGCACCCAATTGAGTCCTAATTACATTTATAACTTCTTAATTTACTTCAATTTAGTCCCCTACAATTTCTTTAGTTCAATTTGCTTTTTCTTTTAAAAATTAAAATTAAATTAAATAATCGATGTAGCTACTTTAAAATAATTCAAATAACGGTAAATTTTTTTACATTTTAGTTACATTAATCAACTTTGTTCATGAAACTAATATTTTTTGTTTTTATTTATCATTTATTATTACTATTATTTGATACTATGAAGGTATTGCATGGGACGTGAGTCAATCCCTCAGTTAGGGGTGTACGTGGGAAGCTAACTTGGATCACATCAAACCATATAGATTTCTACATCATTTGTCTTATTCAACATACACAGTTTAATAATTCTTCAACCACTATATTTTGATATTCAATTGAACTTTGATCACGTGCAAAGCATGTGCTTGGTAGCTAGTATTTAAAAAGGTGGTGTCAGTGATAAAAATGGGTTTGTAATTTTTTTTTTTGGTTAAGTATTTACTACGTAATAAATCCGTGGTAATGATGAACTTGTATGATTTGGTTTAATTTTATTGTTCTATAGGCAAAAGCTGTTGATTGGAAAATGTTATAGTGTTAAACGTATCGCCTCAAGTCGATGTCGGACCAAGAATATTATGTCTAGTTGTAGCAACTTATATTTAGTTGCTCTATAAGACTTGTCCAAATATACCCTATCGACTATTATTGATAACTAGATAAATGATTATTAATTTCCTTTCAAGGCCGATTGAAATTGTCGTAAGAATTTGGAAGGATTTTTGAATTGATTCCTTTCCTTCTTGACTTGGCTGACTTGCTTTGTTGGCTGTTTTTCCACTAATAAATACGAGGTTTTGTTTATGCACCAAATGACCACCGAAGCCTCACTGCCTTTTGTTATTTGCTTGTGAAAAACAGTGCTCTTTGTTGGCCGGAGAAGAAGAAGACTTTAAATCATTTCTCTTCACTTTTTTTGTTCTACTTTGTTTTTGGTCAAATTACATTGAAATTAATTTCATACTTCGTGATTTCTTGTAAGGGTTTAATTCCAACATTTTTATATATAATATATAAAAAAAGCACTAAATGAATTTCGGTATGGTTATTACAAAAACTAGATTCTCACCCGTGCGTTGCACAGAAAGAATATGTATCAAATTATTTAAAAATAATGATATGAAATTTTTTTTTTTTGAACGGTTAAATTTTAAAAGGTCATATTACCTAATAAATTTTACTTTGAAATCAATAACAAAATTGAAGAAATCAAATAGATAGAATAAGAAAAATGAGTATAAGAAAATGGCTTGCCAAATTCATTCCCATGTACAGCTATATATATATTTTTAATTTATTCTCGTACTATTTTCTTAACTCTTAAGTCAGTGACCTCAATGTCGTTAGTCATAGACACACAACCTTCACCTTCTTCTTAGCCTATGAAACTAAATTAGATACAGTTAAAAGACCCACTTCGAATAAAATAAATAAACTCGTTCTTTTCCTCAATATTGCTGGTCGTAAACCTGCTCCATCACTAAATGTAATTTCACAACCATATATAAGTAGTGAGAAATCCCCCACCAGCTGATTCAATTTTGTAGCCACATCCTATTAGGTAGACTTGAGTCAAAAATTTCGTGCAAAAACTCATAGTTAGCATTTTAGTGCTACTTTAATGTTTAGTATTCTATTCATTAAACAACAACTGAAAAATAAAAATATATAAATATATTTAAATTGGCTAATAAGTGGATAATATGAATTACACCCCGACCCATCCCCAATTTAATTGGGAATGCGAAATTTTTTTTTTATGGGTACATTGACGGTTGTTGCATACCCTATCCCGACCTACCTTTTGTCATTCTTATGCCTTAGAAAATTAAACATTTATTTGTTTCTGCGACTATAATGTGACGGGAATTTTATAAACTATGAAACGTTAATTAAATCATATTTATTATATAAAAAAAAAAGTAACGTAATAACGACTCGGTTTAAAAGTAAGTAAAAAAATAATTAAAAATTAATGTATCAATTAAAAAGTAAATAATCTAATACAAATTAAGAAATATTTTTTAGACAAGATATATTAAAAAAATTTAAATTAAAAAATAAAAAAACTCATTACCAAACATAAAAGAAAAGATTATAAAGTCATCATTTTTCACAGTTTTGGAGGGAAAACTACAGTACAAAGGCACTGTAGACAAATTTGCTTTAATATATATATATATAGATAGATTCTGGGGATATGAAATTGTGACATAAAAAGTGATATTATAGATGTGGCACAATTTTATTAGATTATGAAAAAGTATTCATATAATCATCATTCTATGTAATTGTATTACATAACCATGTCACTTATTTATGTTATTTTTCTATATCTCCCTAGAATTGCCCTAGCTATTAAGCCTCCACCTATACTATTTTTTTTTTGGGAGGGGGGTTGGTGTTGGTGGTGGTGGTTTGATGCCTCTGCTATTTCATTAATCATAGAAAAGACTAACGAAATAGAATTTTTATTTAGCCTCCACCTACGCTCTTTTTGCGCACGCTCTCAAATCATTTCTATTTTAAATAAAACATGGTTAGACTAATCACATCTAATTATACTAGTTCTTCTACCTTGTGCGATGTACAGGAAGTAACGTCCTTTTGAAGTTAGAGCATCTCCAATGCAAAGTTAAGGTGGAATGTCCTAGATATATATGCGTCAGAGAATATTGACATTACATTCAGAAAAATCCTCCAATGTAACAATATTAATATTGTATATTTGTCAAGTTATATTAGGGATTTTAAAAAAAAAAAAAAAAAGAGAGAGAGAAATTTTTTATTGAATAAATTAGTATTGGATAAATCAGTACTTGACATTGTTATAGAAAATGTCATGACATTCCCTATGACAATGTCAATTATTTAATGTGTCAAATAAGTATTTTTTTTGTCAATTGTCAACTTATTTTATGACTATGACTATGCATTGGAGATGCTCTTACAGTAATGCAAGAATAAAGAAACTAATGGAATGGAAATAATAACGTTATTATAAAAGATAAAAAAAAATACATAATAATTTTGCAATAGATCATTACAGGAACAAAATAAATAAGATCAATTTATATTATAGTTGTATAAACAATATCTTGTCTTGTGCCTTTTAAAACAATCGATAGAATCTGTCAGACATCTCCACGGAATATCAATGTATTTCCTCCAATTATTTATTAGAAGTGAAAACATTTTATCATTTAATTTATTTTCTATAGTTTATTTTATTTTTTTGGCATAATAACATTTCTCTATGAAAAAGCGAGAAAGTGTTGGCTACATGGAAGAGTCTAAAGAAGAAGGCTTTAAATGTATCGACTCAACGGCTTTAATAGTGAAATAACAAATCCTTATAAAGGTTAAATATTAAAAATAAATTTTCAAAAATTATTTAGTATTTTTAACTCCAGATAATATAGATATGGATAATTGAAAATAGTATTTTTCCTTTTCAAGGCCTTAAATTTACCTTTTGATTATTTAGTATCTATTGTGGTGGCACATTTTATTCTTTCTTTGTATTAAAATCACCTCGTTATTAGTGGATTTGTTTGTCCAGTGGCAAGGGTGCCCGCAGTTTTCCCAATTGGGTTTCTGCGTAATCATTCTGGTGTTATTTAAATTCTACATTCATACCCGAGTTAGACACATCTAGGTCGCGTTACACTTTACACCAGTAAAACATATCCAGACAGGATACATCCTGACTAGAGTCTAGATAACCACCGAATTTACAGTTGGTATCAGAGTAGGTTTACTTAAGTATTAGTGAGATCTGGTTATCTAGACATGGATAGAATTTTTGGCAGTTCATCTTCTCTTCTTCCTATACTTAATGGCTCAAATTATGCATTTTAGAATATTATGATTCAGATATACATTCAAGCTATTAATGTAAACGTATGGCATTCCATTCTCACTACTTACATTGCACCTACTGTTACTATCAATGGGTAAATTACTGAAAAATCTATGACAGAACATACTGAAGTAGAACTGAGTGCAAGTAATTGAAATTCGAAAGCTTTGAATGTTATTTTCGCTTTTATTGATCAATCTCAGTTTAGACTTATCTCTTCTTACGGGACAGCTAAAGAAGCTTGAGATAAACTTCAAATAGCCAATGAAGGAACAACTGTCGTCAAGTCATCAAAACTACAAATGCTCACTCTTGAGTTTGAGCAAACAATGATGAAGGATAGTGAAGAGTTCACAAATTTCTATGCTAGGTTGAGTGACATCACCAATCAAACATATGCTCTAGGCAAAAAGTACTCTGAAAAGAAGATTGTCAAGAACATCCTTAGATCTTCGCCGGAGAGATTCCATGCAAAAGTCACAGCCAAAGAGGAATGCAAGAATCTTGAAGAGATGAAAGTAGAAGAACTTGTTGGATCATTAATGACATATGAAATGAACTTGTCAAAAAGGAAAAAGGACAAAAAGCCTAGAATATCTTTCAAAAGAAAGGTGGAATATTCTGCATCAGAGGAAGATTCTGAATCTGAAAATGAGGAGGATACATCTGGCTCTGACGTATTTGAAAATTAGGTAAAGGGTTTAACTGCTTACGTTTATAAAAGAAATAACTCTGGAAAATGTTCTACTGCATGATCTGTCTAGCTAGTAGACAAAACTGATATATTCTGCCTAGACAACAGCAACTAGGACACATCTGAATTTCAGCTGGATGAAAGATTTAAGCTATATGAGGATGACAAAGACATATCTAAATCTGAAACTAATGGTTATGCCTCAGATAACTAGGTAAATATATTAACTACTCAAATTCAATCAGGATATAACTCTGTCAACAACTTTGTTGCAGGAATTATCTATACAACATATGATCCAGATACATCCTGCTCAACTCAGTCAGACTCTCAAAACCTAGAATCTGAAGAATATATTAATGGTTGTACAGAGTGTACTGCTATGAGTAAAAAATTGGCAGCTGAACAGGAGAAACTTACAACTCTTGAAGCTATTCCGATCTCTTTGAGAGATAAGAAAGAAGGAAGTGAACAAACAATATTGACTCTCCAAAAATTATTACAAGAAAAAGAGGATCAACTCAACAAAATCAAGGACTTGAATAATTCAAAGGAAAGAGTCAAAAAACTTACCATTAGAGCTGCAAGACTGAATAAGTTCTCAGTTATGGAAGACCTTCAGGAGACACACCTGGACTACGATATCAACAAAACGCAAAGATCTCCAACAGATAGTTTTTCTAAAAGTATCAGGGGATAACTTTCAAAAAGAACCTATAGGACAAAGGCAGAATTCTGGAACCAAGGAGGATACGTCTGGACTCACTTCGAGCAAAACTGTCCAGAAGAACAGTTTACAAAAACAACAACAAAATATCAGATATCAACATGCTATATCCGTCAAACCATCTCAGAACTCTAATCAAACACATTCAAATAAGTCTGTCAAGTCTTCAATAAAAAATGTTTCTATTTCTACCGCTTTGCCTACAACCAGGAACAAGTCTCGAGTGACACATGGCAAATCTGAAGGTACTACAGTTGTACATCATACATAGGTATTGCCTAACAAAATTGTCTCCAGGGCACGTCTGCAGGACCCTGAAGCAGATACATCTGGCATAGCTAAAGGCAGAATGACATATTTGCACAGACCAGAAAACTGAACCAAAACCAGAAAGGTAGATCTAACATTGGAGTTCAGAATGTGAAAAGAATGCATACAGTGCCTGGAACTAGATATCATGAAGCAGATCAAACTGAGATGAGAACAACTGTATTTGGAAGAAGAAAGTCTTATACATCACAACCACATAGGACTTCAGGTAAGTACCACTCATCTCATGTTCATTCTTGTTGTAATCATCATTGTCATGTGAAGTCTAGATATTCTAATTTTGTGAACATGACCAAAAATCACCATGTGAAACATTATTCTCCATATTATGTGCCTATTTACTTTTATTGTGGGATTAAAGAATATAAACAATCTAATTGTTATAGATTTTTAAACAAGCAACATAAAAGCAAAATCACATTCTTATTGGTGAAAACAAATCGAAGAACATGACTAATTTGAAAGGAAAACAAACTTGGGTTAAGAAAGATGATTTGAGAACTTATGAAAATAAGTTGGTTCCTATTAAGCTTATATATCATGTTAATCACAAGACTTAGCACATGATGATATGCACTTTATTTATGCTTTATTTGTGTTTGCATATTTAAAAAAAAAAATTCATGTGCAATTTAATTTTTTAATCTTCATGCTTTTTATTTCTTTGGTGTTGTACCCTTGAAACTCCCAAATTAATTTCATTGATACAATTTGATCTTGGGGAGTGAGTTTGGTATATTTGCTCAAACTTTATCTCATAAAGAAAAAGCTGATCGGGTCATGACTAAAGAGGAGTAAGGAAACAAGACATATCTGGTAAAATTTGATGTTGAAACATCTGTAACAGGAAACAGAACCAGAGAGAGATGCATCCTGCCTGAGTTAAACAGATTCTGATTTTTGAATCAGAAAATAACCAAAATCAGGAATGACTTGAGAATGAATTTCACATCTCTTTCCAGTACAAGAAGTAACTTATTCTTACCCTTACTATTGTGCTTTCATATGACCTAGTGCAAATTCTCTAAATAGCTTGTTCAACACTTTTGCATGATCCACATCACTTATTTTATGAACTAGTTGAACAGTGTTATAGTTACTTTGTTATTTGTTCACACCAAGTATCAACTCAAAGGTTTACTTACCATTCCCAGTGACATTGCTACAGCTGAAATATTCGAATTAATAGTTTACATCTGGGCTATCAAAAAAATGAAAAAAAATTTGCAAAACAAGAAATATTCACAAAAAACATAAGTGTTTTACTTTTGCATTATTGTGTGATTTGTGTGTCATTCATACAAAAATTAATCAAATCACTAAATATATGTGCAGGATATCACTGAGATACCGAGAGGAGGACGTATCCTGGAGAGATTAGTTAAAACTTGTTCTCCTTATTCTATAATGATAATATGCTGAAAAACATAAATGGGATACGTCCTGCCTGCTTTGCACTATAAGTGGTTACTGATTGAGGGTCATAAAATTTGATGTAGACCAATAGTCAGTATCTACACTCTTCGACACTACATACGACTAATAATGTCTAAGGGACAGAGTCAATAAGAGCAAAAGCTACCAGTCAACCAAGTTTTTGAGTGCGTGCAGCTACCTTTACCCTAAGAAGAAAATGTTCAAAATTATAGAAAAAGTCGAGCAAGCCGAATACTTAAAAGTTGTATTCTTTTTAAAAGAGATGTTTAGATGATAATCGGTCTTCTTGTGCATCATTGATAAGGCTCAATAAGTCAGGTCCTCATAAGGTGTAAAGTGATATCAGGATTGACCATATGAAAAAATAAAACAAAAGAAAGAAAAGATAAATTCATTAAAAACTCTTCCATTGAGAACAGTTTTGTTGACTGAATACTTTATAATGTGAACTTCTACAAGTATTTTGGAAAGTATTCAGTACTTAATCTCAATTAAAATTGATTTCTGTATATTGCATATGTGTGCTTGTATACAGTTGGCCCAGATGCATCGGCAACTTTCATTGATAGATCAAGCAGTGTCTATCTACTCTTTGAGGTAAGTAAATCTGGAGCAGTTGAGAAAGGCAAAAACTAGAGCAGCTGATCAGAAAACCCTTTTCAAAACTATTTTCAATTGGCTTTTCTCCTTTATCAAAAAGGGAGAGAACTGGTAGCTGATCAGGATACATCTCGCTTAACTCTGTTTTGTTATGTGATTACATATTGAGGGAGAGATGATATATCTTAAAGGGAGTTTACTAATTAATGGGGAGATTTTATTGTTTACATATTTTGAAATCCTTAGAAAATATTTTTTTACACTTTGTGCTATTATGTGTTTTGAGAAATTAGAAAAGCCAAAGGTGGAGATTGTTAGAATGAAAAATCTTATGTTGTCGTTCCTAATTTTTATTTAAGTGTCAAATATTGTTTTAAATATTAATTACATAATTGCATGACATTTTTCACGTGTAATGTTCTTTTAGCATGCATATTTTAGTTGTCTGGGGCCAAATGATAAGTTGTGGCATGTGTACTTGTTGTCTTAAGGCACAAGAATTCTATAAACATGCAAGATCCTAACGTTTTCTAGTTTAAGTCATCCTAGATTACCTTGTATAACTAGGGCTCTTTATGTACATGTAAAGTTTCATTAGAACTAAGAAAGTATGTGTTTATGGTAAAATAGAATTCTAAAAGAAAGTAAGTGTTTTGGTAAAATAGAATTCTAACTTTCCTTAATTCTTTTCCTACTACATGTATATGGTTGGTATGATTCTTGTCTTTTACAAGAAGTCGAATTATTGCCTATATATGTAAGTTCTCTTTGTAGGTTGAAGACAACTCTCATAAGAGCAAAACATTCCATGATTTTACTTCTCTGAAACTCGACCGCAAGGGGAGAATCAGAGAACTCAAACACTGCCTTAAAATTGCAAGACTTATTCTTAGACATTGTTCTACATAAGTTCACAACGTGTTTGTGATTTGCAACCCTTCATAGTACAAGGTAGGCGACCACATATGTGGGAGGGGCATATCTACGGAGGTTGAAAGTAGTTTAGGAGGTCAAGTCATCCCAAGATAAATTCGGGAGATCTCTAAGAGTTTGATGGACGTTCCGAGAGGTGCGCGAGAGAAAGAAGGAGCAACAGAAGTTGTCTAGAATAACCCTTGTATACGTGTGTATTTATATATTGCAATAAATATATATATATATATATAATAACAATAAACAAATGACAAATTATTTTAGAAACTACGAATTTTCAAGAAAAAATGTTTATAGCTTTGATTCATTATTATATATATTAGTTGTATATCCGTGCGTTACATGAAATAGAATAATTAGGGAAAAAAGAAGTGTAGTAATTTGAAAAAGTAAATAGTTATAATTTTATTGTGTACTACTACTCATATACATATATTACTAATATACATAAATAGAATGAAATTGAAACGAACAATATTTTCATTTGACACAAAGCTAATTAAATTATCATTCTTAGAACAATACTTTTAAGTAATAAAAATGAGAATGAGGAATTTTTACAAAATTAATTTCATATTGAATATGGAAACTAAGAAACCATGAAAAAAAGAAATATGAAATTTATACAACTCTAGAATTACCTTACACCCACAATCCTTAGTCAATAGGGTGTGGATAATATTCATTTATTAGAATGAATTACTTTCCACATTCTCCAAAATATATTTTTGAATAAATTATTTTTCGCATTTCTTTATCACTATTCACTAAATCTATTTTAAAAAAATCTAACGTACACAGCACAGTCTCTTATTACAAAAGTTCCAAGGGAAGTAATACTACAACAAATGAGAAATTCTATATGATTTACTATTTACTCCTAAAATTAATTTTTAACAACCTTCCGTTCTAAAAAGAATTAAAAGAATTTTTTATTTTTATTCTATATCTTTACCATAAAATATTATTACTATCATATTCCCTCAACTTACATTTTTACTAATAATATATAGGTTTTTAGGAAAAAAAAACAAATAATAAATTAAATAATTTATGAAATATATAGCGCTATGTTTTATGATATGTGGTTTATCATATTGAATTAAAATAAAAGTTTTGAAACTGATTTAATTTAATTTTATTATTATATCATTAATTTCACGAGTAGGCACTTAATTGAAATAAGAAGAAGAAGTTCTAATAGCCCAATACTTGAAATTTATCTATCAGCTATTAGAATTTTAAAAAAATATTAAATCTTTAAAGATATCCTAAAAACTAATAGAATATATAAAACAAGTATTAATAGATAACAAATAGCATATTATATATAGAATAAAAAATATAAATTTTTATATATTATTATAAACTAAAATAATAGCATAATGTAACAAATGAATACGTATTACTTTTTTTAAGCTTAATGAATAAGTATTATTATTATAAAATAAAAAAATAAAAGAAGTATATAAAAGTAGGATAGTGATTTTGGTGGGAAAATTTGCATATAACAACTATCCTGCTTTAATATATATATATATATAAAAAAAAAGATAAGATAAGATTTGTTATCAAGCTTCTGACAAATTTAGTGTGACAAGGTATTAAGATCAAGTATACAGTTCATACGTATCTAATATAGGTCATGTGAGGCAAAACGAGGCCAATACGTAAAAAGTGTGAAGTGTGAAATATAAGTACTCTTATAAATTCAAACGCGTTAAACAGGCAATATTTTAGCACACTAGCCATATTAGTCATAATTTTCATGAACATTTTTTATTTTTGTGTGTTTGATTGACAAATTATTAAAATTGAATTAAATTCAATCCTTTTAAACATAATTTCATTTATTTTTCCTCTAAAACGACTCTCATATACTTGAACAAAATATTAATTTTCTATGAAAATTAGAAAATACTACTTCTGTCTCTTAAAAATAGTTATCTACTTATTTTCATATAGATTAAGAAAGTTTAATAAGACTGTGTTTGATATGAAATGATGGAAAAATGAAAATAGTCCCCTACTTATTTTCATATAGATTAAGAAAGTTAATATGGGGGGAGGTGAGAATGTTTTATAGGGAAAATGGAAAAAACTATATTTAATAAAGGCCTGTTTGATATTCATCATTTTTTTCTATTATAATTTCACCTACCATTGATTTGGCAACTGTTCAACTATCACTACACATTTTAAATTTCAATTAAATCTTCATCACTCATTTCAACTCATTATAATTTCCTATTATAATTTGACTCAAATAATGAGGATCAAACAAGTACTAAAATTGTACTATGGAATTTAAATTTTGTTTCCACTTTTAAGTTAAACGCATAAAAATTAGAATTTAGATGAAAATTTGACATTTTTCATGGAAATTTATATAATCAAATACACTTAATACTCTAGGAAAAGTGAAATTTTAAAATGTTTTTCTTATATCTTCATTTAATTATTATTAAAATTTAATACTAGTACTTTATATATTTGTTAATAATAATGTACATTAAATATACGTTAAATATGAGTATATAAGGAAAAGAAAAAATTAATTAATTAAAAAATTGACTATAAATTGAGACGGATGAAAAAATGAATAACTGACTATTTTTATGTGATGGAGAGTGTATTTTCATTTCTATTTTATCATATATCACGAGCAACCTGTTTTTTAGTTAGTTGCTACATATAAGCATCATGTCCCCCCCCCCCTCCCAAAAAAAAAAAAAAAAGACTTTTCGGATGTTTGTATTCCTTTTTCCTTTTTGTTTTGCAACCAAAACTTTCATTGTCATTCATTACAAATATCCCCAAAAAGAGCATCTACAATGAAAGATGAGGGTGATTCCACCCAAGAAAAATTTAAATTACAATCAAAAGTCGTTCTAGCTAGAAGGTGTGTCACCTTATTTACACTTCGCCCAGTGGCTTCAAACTGATATGCATCTAACCTTTGACAAAGGAAGACCGCCCACTCCAACAAAGGACTTTTAGAATCTCAGATCTCTGACCCATTTAAAAGGCGTATGATAATAGTAGCATCCATCTCAAACTCTAGTTGACTGAATCCATGTTCAAGAGGCACTTGTACTCCAGTCCGGCTACGGAGCCTTATTTATTTCCTAATAAGGAGCTTTACACTGTTTTTATTAGACTTCTATCATATAAGCAATATATCTCTTTATTAAGAGTTTTATCTATCTCTTTAATAATTTTTCACCTGGACCCCTCAACAGAGCCCAGCATTCCCCTACCTGTGACAAAAAATTCCCCACCACCGAAGCACACGTTGCCGCCAAGAAAACCTCCCCTGTCATCCCTACACACACCCCAACCCAATCTGACGTGCACCAGCCTTAACCGATGCATTTATATTGATCTTCACCCACCCGTCTTTCGGCTATTTCCACCAACTTCCCCAACATCCAGATCGTTCCGGCCGCACATCTAGTCTTGGTAATTAATTAATTAATGACGAATGCAATGACTATTTTGTCCACAATTCCAGAATCTGCTTTCACTCGATTTTTCTAGCTTGTAGCGACTCATATAAAGACTGTGGTCCAACTCCCCTACCTACAATTCCATGTTTGGCAGGTGTTTAGCAACTCACTAGAAACTTTAAGCACTCTATTTTTTCTAATTAGAGGAAGGAAAGAGCAATAACTTAAGCCGTGTTTGATTACAAATTGTTTTTATGGAAAATGTCATTTTCTACACAAAATTTTTTATCAAATTAAACATAAATTTATTTTATATGAAAAATATTTTCCTTCTTAAACAAAAAATTATAAATTTTCCTTAAAATTAAGGAAAATGAATTTTCAGGGGAGATGATTTTCATGTCTCGTTACTATACATTTTATACATAAGGCATTAATTTTTGAAACTCAAATTAAATTCTATTCCTACAATTATTAAATTAAAATTAAAACTTAATTGCATTTTTGCACTTAGCCAAACACGGTCCAACCCACCGCCACATCCATTTTCCTATATATACGGCCGCTCATTTCGTTCTGCTAGGATCTCTCAAAATAATTTCGGCAAGCTGTTCTTATTTACACAGTTTCCGTTGATTTGAGGCTCTATTGCAACAGAGAATGAACAAAATGGACAACGATAAGCTGATTTTGCTGGATTTCTGGCCAAGTATGTTCGGGGCTCGGGTCCGGATCGCACTGGAAGAGAAGGGACTCAACTACGAGTACAGAGAAGAAGATCTGCGCAACAAATCGCCGTTGCTGCTGGAAATGAACCCGGTTTACAAGAAAATTCCGGTTCTGATTCATAACGGAAAACCGGTTTGTGAGTCGAATATTATAGTTCAGTACATTGACGAGGCTTGGAATGATAGAGCTCCATTGCTTCCCTCTGATCCTTATCAGAAAGCTCGAGCTCGGTTCTGGGCAGATTACATTGACAAAAAGGTCAGTAATAATGTACATCTAGTGCATGAATTCAAGTAATAGTCTCGTCTCACTTTTTTATTTATTTATTTTTTAAATAATGTCGCATCAAATTTTTATTTAAAAAAAAACAAAAAGCCAACTTTTAGAAAACCTGACTGGTCTTTGAATCGTTAAAAGGTCGAATGAGCAACAATTGGACATTTATTAATTAAAAATTAATTCTTTCCAGTGTTTTCCCAATTTCCAGTCTAGTTTTTTTTTTTTAAATGCAATTACAAATCTACATCATAACAATATAAATGCGTATAAATATTTATCCAACTGAATACAGCGCAAAGAAAATCAATAATATAAATCTACATATAGTGGGAGAACCTAGATCTCATCCAGTACTTCAGTCTAACCTTTAATTTCCAGTCTAGTTTTTAATTGGCCGATTCTTCCGAGAAAATTGGTTTTCAGTCGGTTTTTGATTTTTCTAGTTGAACTAATTAGTCCAGTCCCCCACTTAGAAGCTTTGAAAGAACACGTGTATTTGTGTATTCACAACAGTCATAAAGATGGATGGATGGATGGATGGATGTTAAAAAATTGCTGTATAAATAATTTGTTAGGTCGGGCACATGTCACTTGTTATAGTTGACGCTTCTCATCGAGTGAGGTGGTAAATAAAATAGCATATGCATAAATGGTATCAACTAAAATTGGTCGCTGTAGGGACCCTAAAAAAATAACCATGAGTGGTGAAAGCGAGGGGGACCAGTGGGAAAAGAAAAATCTAAAGGGAAGAATTTAGGAAGAAGAACGACCTCAAATAATATTTTGTGGAAAAAGATGACACGTTCACCGAAAGTGAATTTTGTAAAGAAGTGCAGTTTGGCATCTCTTTTACCTTTATTTTATTCCGTGTGTATTTAAGTTTTTGTAGTCTAACGAGTGGCTTTATATTATGGAGCGACGTGTCCTTATCTACCGTGGATATCCACACGTGCTGTTGCATATGAGCAGATCATAGTGTATAAGAGATGTATGTATTCATTTATATTATTGTTTTATCATTAATTTGCACTTTCATGGTATTTTATGGATGAAAAATATGTGGAGTAGATTTTGAAGTAACTTTATGATAGCTCCAAAAATGATCGACGTCAAAGTCTCAAGTTGCATATAATTTGAGCTCTTAGATGTCAGTTGCCACGACCTTCAGCGCTCACTTTTGGTTTCTAGGTTGTATCAAAATTGGGCGGGTTTAGTAAAGAAATCGAGAAATAATTAAGAGACCATATATTCTTAATGTGCATTCGTTGTTTTTATTCAAATATGTAATCTTCGACCTAAAAACTTAGGTAAATGAGGTTCCTGAATGTGTAATGGCTGGAGTTTAATCCTAATGAGGAACTATTCTGTCAACGGGTTTAACTTTTTTTGGCTTTTGTATAATAAGTTTGAGCTTATGTTAATTGCAGTTATATGATGCCGGAAGGAAAATAACATGGGGTAAAAGCAAAGAAGAGGCCGACGAGGGCAAGAAGGAAATTCTGGAAATCTTCAAGGTTTTGGAAGGAGAATTGGGAGAAAAACCATATTTTGGAGGGGAAAACTTTGGCTTTGTGGATGTTTCTCTAATGGGGTTCCACATGTGGTTTCATTCCTATGAAACTTTTGGAAATTTCAGTATTGAAGCCGAGTTCCCGAAACTGATGGCATGGGGTAAGAGGTGCTTAGAGAGGAAATCTGTTGCAAAGGCTCTTCATGACCCCAAAAAACTATATGAAGAATTTGTGCTTATGTACAGAAAGAGATTAGGTTTGAGTTAGGGTAGTGAGGATTTGCTTTAAAACCCTCCTGTTTATGGGGAAGTTTTGTGTCATCCATTGATGACATGAAGCTCGTTTGTCGAACGTAGTGTAGACCGTGCCTTGTCGTGCGTCCGTTGGAGTGGTATGTTTGGTGGTTGTGAGTCGTGTTGTCTGTTATGTTATGTGTGTGGTGATTTTCTATTTGTGCTGAATAAAGAGGACACTCGGTTGTGTCTTGGTAGTTTGTTGTCTTCTAGCTTTTGTATCTTTACGTGATTGCTTGTTACATTTCTTATATGAGATATACTCGTTAGATGAGTTTATATGCATAAAAATGTTGGGGGGGGGGGGTTTGTTTATTTAATGACCAATGAGAAAATAATAACTAGTCTTTAGCTTAGATGAACAGTGTTATTTTTTTTAATAGTTGCAAGATGGGTTGGCATTTTCATGCCGCTATGAGCAATGAATATATTTCCTTAGATAGAAATATTAGGATTTATTAATGAATTTAAAAATATTTGGTTTTAAGAAAGTGAAATATTTATATATTAATAAAATGAAAGGTGCTGTGGTACAGTTTGACCGCAATTTTTCCGCTCTAAATGCTTCAAGTGAGGGCTTTTTGGTCATTTTGATTTGTTTGTAGTAATCAATGCGGTAACTTTACTGTTTATCCCTTCTACTTTTTGGTTTTTAATTTTTGAATAATCTCATCTTCATAATTCTATCTTATCTTTATAATTCTATGTTTAAGTTATCTTATCTTTATATTTTTAAATCTTCCTTTCATTTCAATGTGAAAACAACAATCAATAGCAGATTTATTCAAATGTTTGAGAATTGACTATGATATCATCATATCACATGCGTCTTGACGCACATAAATAAAGTTAATATAATTGATGTTTTTTATGAATTGAATACTTATATCATACAACAAAAATTAAAATAAAATATAACTATATTTGAAAAAAATAATTATTAATAATTAAGAATTTAAAAAAATAAAATTAAAAAGAAAACAACTACCCCTCTATGTAGTTTTCTCTTTATACGATATCAAGTTTTTAATTTTTTTAGCACATGTGGGAATCTAATTTCTCAAATCTTTATAATAAGTTAAATTATTTTAAATTATTCTTCACGTGCATCACACGGATGAAAAACTAGATTGGGTTAATTGTTTTTAATTTACTGTACATTATATTTATTTCAAGATGATGCCAATAAAAACGAAAATTTATTTTTACTTATTATTTATCATAATTTATTAAAATTAAATATTGATATTTACGTAAATACTTTGATAAAATGTCTAACAGTGCAACGCGCGGATGAAAATTTAGTTATATTTAATAATAATTGTTTTGCAACCAAAAATTGCCCCGGACAAGCGGCCATTTCGGCAACAAAGAGGAGGCATGATTCTCGGGTTTATAATTTATCATAATGGATCTCAATAATTGATAGAAATGGATCTCAATAATTGATAGAAATTATGTAGAAGATAGGTATATAAATAGTCAATAGAAATCATGTAGAGGATCACTTTAAAAGTGTTGAGCTATGTTACATTTCTTTCGAATCACTTGCTCGATTAATTATCATTAAATAATTATTTAATACATTAGTAAAAATACTTTTACATTTAATTGAAATATATGAATAAAAAGGCATATGCACATCCACTAAGTCACTAAATAAGTAACTCAACAAGAAAGAGTAGTATTATTTTAAAGGTGTAACTGTAATAATTTATTCTGTTCATACTTACGTTAGTGCCATATAATCCTAAAACTTTACGACCCATAAGATATTAAAAAAGAAAAGTTTAGAAAAAACATGATTTTATAAGAAAGGTTTATTGTAGTGATAGGCGGATTTTTGCAAAACTTTGCTTTTCAACTAAGTGAAGGAGTGAAGACACAAGAAATAGAGTGACATCACTGTATATGTCACATGGCACACTAATTCATAAAGTCATTGTCTGTGGCTAGTATAAAGTACAATAATTTATATCAATATATAATAATTTTTCACATGTGACACCTGATGACTTCATAATAGTGTAATAATTTAAAAGTAAAGATAATTTTTCAGATTCCTTGAGGTAGAGATCATGGAGATCACGAAATCATGAGGAGGCTTAAAGTTTGCTTTTGGTCCAAGATGATTTGGATTATCTGAATTTGAAAGATAGCCGAAACGTTTCTACAATGGCCAATTGTTTTGATCTAGCTAGGCTAATATTCTATTTTCTCCTAAAAAGATATTCCACTTACGATGTTAAGTATATATTTAATTCTTTATTTCTATATGTACTCTTAATTAACTTATTGTTATTACTTGACATTAATTATTTATTAGATTATCACTCGTGCGTTGCACGGGAAATACCAAAACAAATAATAAGTGTCCATTCGTAGGATAGAATAACGTATGATTAATCACGTGTCAATTACAACATTTTGTTATCTCGCTATAAATTAATATTTAATATTTTAAATTGGATATAGACTGTTATTATGTGACACAAGAAAAAAAAACATTTTATTTTACTTTATTATTATATCATGTTAAACATTTTATAAGCTAAGAAATGTTGATCATAAACTATTTATCATGTACTATTTTATTTACTTGTTGAGTTAACAATTTTTAGCTAATTCTCTTTTGAAATATTATTTGTTAATTTTTTTAATACATTTGATTACTTTTTTGCCCTTTTTTTTTTAGTTAACTAATTCTAGTGTCAAGTTAACTTAATTTATTTTATGGTAGATTTACTAAAATACGTTAATTAATTGACACTTATTTTTATATATAATAAGATTCTTACCTACGGCATTCTAATATCATACGTCGCCTATTTCATTCCAAAATTTATTAAAAAAAAAGGCAAGCTAAATGCCAACCATTTTTCTTTCTTTTTTTTTCTTTGTTTTTGAAAATCACAATTATAGATCTGTATCATAGCAGTACATATCTTATACTACTAAAACACAGCGCTAAGATAATCATCAATGTAAACCCACATATAGTGATAATCCACACTACGATAAAATGTAAAAAATACCTCATATAAGGAAATCGAACCTGAAACTTCTAAGTCGAGTACCTCAACCTAACCCTCTAAACAAATAGGCTACGCCTCATTGGGGCCAACCATTTTTCTATTTCTAGTATATGTTAACTAATTTTAATGTCAAAATTATCAACACTAACGGAAAATAAAAAACATACATAAAAATCATAAAATGGCAAAAAGCCAGAATCATTGTTGGATCATGAAGTCCTCGTCACAACTCCTACAAGTGTCATCTAATACAAAAAGAAAAAGGTTGGAGGGGACATCAGTTAATTGATCTTGAATGTAAGACAATATGAAACTTTCTGTCACCTTGAAGTCGATATATTTTTCTTGTGACTTTCAATCGTTTTCAATCTATAATTCAAACAATTTTTTTTTTAACTATTACCACGGGATTGTAAGAAAGGAGAATCTAACATTGGTACAGCGTATGAAAACACATGGATGCCACTTTTATTGTCTAATGTATTGATGATAAGTCTTATATACATATATAGGAAATTTGGTTCATCAACCATGTGAAACAAATATTAATAAACAATATCCAAAAATTCTCAAAACGATTGATGCGATTATTGATAAATAGGTAGCCAAGTATTTAAAACAATACTTAAAAAAGTATGTAAATAAATGAAGATTTTTAAATTATATGGAAATCAATTGGCAAAAAGTAAACATCATTCAAATGACATAATTTTTTAAAATTAACAGTGATTGAAATATTTAACCAAGTATGATGCTAGAACTTGTAAGTACTAACTGCATATGAACTATTAAAGTCTAGATATTTTTTTTAACCTTTTTTTCTTTAAAAAGATAATTTTATTCAAATAAGGAGTCCATGAACTTGCCCCAGTACCATGGCAGAAAGACACATGAACAAAGGCAGGACCATAAGCATGAAAGGAGAAAAGAAAAAAAAAACACCAGAGTCCAAAACAAACCCCATCTTGAATTTAATCAATATAGAAAAAGAGATAAGTTTAGAATTTCAAAGGAGAATTGATCGACTCCATCGGATAAAGGAGAGAGGGAGAGAATCTGGAGAACAAACGGCCAAATGGTTGAAGAGATAAGATCCAAAGGGGAAAAAAATTAATTTTGACCGCACTAGATACACCAACAGAAATAAAAAGACGAATATAATTCCACTTAAAAAAGTTTGGGGCGGAAAAATCGAGGTAAAACTTTATCGCAGCACCTCTCATTTAATTAATATATATAGATTATATATTGAAAGCGTTTCAAACAATTAATGAGATATAAATATATATGTTAAAAAATAAAATAAAATTTAATATTTTAACTAGATCAACTATTGTTTATTAATTTATATGAAAATAACTACTGGACTATGTGACGAATGGAGTGATAATAATAATAATAATGACTGAATTTCAATATTTATGTAGTCTGATAGCATTCTAATTGGGTTCTTAAACTTTTAGTTAAGAGTTTAATTCCCTTTCATATAATCTCTTTATAATATAAAAATAATAATAATGATTGAATAATGGAACAAGCATGATCAGAAAATATTCAACAAGCCCGATCAGAAGTACAAAGAAAACAGCATAAATGGAAGAATTATTCATTTTAAAGAGTGTAAGCCACGTCAGACATTGACGTTGTCTGTAAATTTAAAAGGAAAAAAAAAAAAAGGCTCCTCCTATGGTAATGATATGGAAATATGTGAAGGTGAGTTGGGGAAAAAATGGTACTGTGAAAGAAAGTGTCTAGATCGGTTGAGATTAGATGAGACAATATTTTTAATAATTTTTTATTATTCCATCTCTTTTCTCCCTCTTTAATTAACTGACATTGAGATGTATTATACAATAATTTTATTATGCATATCGTTAGGCTGATTATATATACACATGGCTTCATCTAGACAACATCCACCCAACTTCAACGCTCAAAACTTAATTTGGATGAATGTCACATGTACCGCTATGCATAATAATCAGTCTACCAATAGATATAATAAAATTCTTGAATGACTCAAACATAATACCCAGTCTATCAGTATGATAATAAAATTTTTTTTATTGGTATAAAAAGAAATTGTAATGCTATTTATCTAAATTAGAGACTGGTCTCTAGTCTAGTTGACAGTACTACATTGAAGAGATGAGTAGGGATACATAAATATATAGAGTATCAATTTATATAAGGGCTAATAACACCGGCGTAGGTGGGGGGAGGCCAACCTTGGCTTGAGCACATCTCATTTTGATAAAAGTATATTTTTTGATCATATAAATAATTATAAAAAATTTAATATGCAAATTAATATTAACCTATATTCTTAGGACACTACGGTGTGAAGAGCGGGCTCAATCTTTGGCTAATAAAGAATGACAATTTGGTAATAGCATTATTCAAAACGAAACCATACAGTATGTGGCATAAGAATTATCAAATGAATAACATCTGCGAATAGAAAACTGTAGGAAGGCGACTGTTTACTTGCTGTAATTGATTCTTACTCTTCTTGACCTCACACCCTCTCCCGTGCCAAAATTGTTACTTTCATGACATGTGCACTGTGTTCTCGACCAAAATAGTTGGGGATTTGCACAAGTTGCAGTACTACAGAAACACAATCTTAAGAGGGAAGGGATGGTATTCCGGTATACTATTGTGAATCATGCACTCAAGGTGTTTGAATATTTGCTTCACTGAAATTATGAACCCAATAATCTTTTAATAACATTGCGTAGAAAATCTCATTCCAAGAATCAGGGACTCCTGGTAAGCACCAATGAATGCAATCAGCAAAATTTTTCGGATCAGCTCTCTGTTTTTTGGTCAAGAGTTTTCCTTTGTGTTCACCAAACACTGAGGTATGTGCATCTTTTCTGAATTCGGATAATTGGGTTATGTTTAATAATCTTACATGAACCTTCAACTGTCCTATGATTTCTTTCACTATTCCCATGATTTCTAGATTTGAACCTGTTCCCCAGAAAGGTCTTTCAATTGGCTGCTTCTCCTTGAAGCAGTTCCCATCACTTCCAGGTTTCCATTCCCAGTTCCTGCAGTACGGAAAAACGTTTGGGCCTGAGAAATGCTAAATGAACTCAAGAATACATGCAACGTGACCAGTGGTGACACCGTGACAGTCCTGTCATATGTGTGCGTATGCTTTCGAGTTACCTGCTAATCGATGAAAAGGTAATGGGAGTCCCATTTAGAGCTGTGACTCTTTGTCTAGATACTACATTATCTGATTTTTCGCGATAATGATGTATAGTTTGTACCCATACTTCGCCTTTTGAATTTCTTACATCAGAAATGTATGGTGACGATGAAAATAATAGCCCATTTACAGCCATAACGACTCCAAAAGGTTAGCCCTATATATGTTATTCCTTGAGGAGATGGAAAATGAAATTATTTACTGTATGATTGCTCGTCTTTATACAGTTTAATTTTTAGTGCAATGGAAGACATTGAGATGTGACTGGTATAAAGCTCACTCAAGTTACTTCACTTTAGAAATCTTATTTCTCTACATGTGATTTGGAGATATGGACTCACCATAAATGAGTTGGAGACATGGTCACAAAGAAGATCTTTTGGGTCTGAGGATTGATGCTAGATTCTACCCAATTTGCCCAAGTTTCTAATGCTAGTCTGTAGGCAGTGGTTGTATTATATTCCTGAATATTTTCTGGAGATCCATATCTGGAGAATGAAAAGAAAACAGCTATATTAGTAAGTTATTTCGAAAATCAATGACAATCAAGTCTTAAACAACACTTGAAATTAGAAAAGCGGAAAGAACACATAAGGACTCGGTTGTGTTTGGGATCTTAGATTGGATATATGTTGACCCGTGAAAAAAGAAGGAAAGAAATAAGAAAAGAAAAAAGAAAAAGGAAATATAAAGTGTGGATTTCTAGTATATCCATCCAGTATGTCCAAAGTGAGTTGGTTAAGTAGATTCTTTTAATTCTTACGTTGCATTGATTTGGAGTTTGCATATCCACCAGACATAGCTCTCAAAGATCAAAATGTCAACACCATCCCATTCTTTGCTATGCTTAGCAACAGAGTCAAGCCTGACAAGGCGTTTCAATACCGTATGATTTGTTGCATGGTCTGGAATTGACTCTACAATGAAAGGAGCCCAGTAGTATTCAATTGTAGCATTGTACTCCTGGAATCAATTTCAAATGAACTTGCATAAGTCAATCTCTTTTCTTCTTTGGCATTCTCCAATATATTGACTAACCTTACTAAATTTGACGTTATCATTATTTGTAGGAAGAACAGACTATGTGAAAGAATTCTTTGTCATTGTTCATTTTCAAACAAAGAAAGGAAGATCAGAATTGAGAAGAGAATTGGAAGAAGCGGCATTACCTCAATGGGAAAAATTTTCCTTGGGGCTACTCTTGTAAGGGATTTCTTTCCATCAGGGATTGCAGATTGTACCAAACAGACCAGAGACTCGAACATGCCTCTGTTTATTGAGTCTCCAACAAACATCAATCTTTTATCCCTTAATATCTCCAGAAACTTTAATGCATTAAACCTGAACCATTTCGAGGATTTATCGTAGAAGTCTGTAAAAACTTGATGAAACTTGAAATAAATAAATGGAATCAGAAAGGAGCTTAAGTAAGTTTACTTTGGTAAATTGCAAGATTTAGGCTGCCACCTCCAGTTCTGGTAGTAAGAGTCAGGTCTCCCATTCCTTAAGCAAGTAGTCTGTTTAACCAAAAAAGGAAAACTTTCTTCTCTATAAAGTGGATAGCTTTCATTAACCCAAACCCATTTCCCACATCAAAGACATTGCATTCATCTTCAATCATTTCATCTTTAGATACATTTATCGGCACTCTAAATGTTGTACTTGAACCTCTTGGAAGTTGATATTGCAGATTGTTCTTCAAATTGTTGAGAAAAACTGTGATGCCCGGAGTATCAGGACGGAGAGCAATGCGAGGGGAAAGAGGAGTTGGATCCGGCGATAATGTTGTGTGGGTTGTGTCGTCATTGGCGGGACGACAATGAAGAGAGTTTTATGATGTGATTAGATTTTCCAGTTGTGGCTTGGCATTTAAGCTTATATCCATGAAGCATTCCATGTAACTACTGGTTGGTAAGTTAAAAGTTAGGTATGTGGTGCATTTTTATATGTTTGCTGCCTAAGCTAACATAGAATTGTTTGCAAAGTAGTCCCATTCTTCAAAGAATGTTCAGTAGAGTAATAATCAAAGTGGTTCCATTTAGTTTCATTTAATTTTCTCTCCTGTTCCATTCTTTTATAAAACTAGTGTTGAGCACAAGCGTTGCTTGTGAATTAATGTTAATTATATATCAATAGAAGAGTTAAATCCTTGCATGAAATATTTTCTTTTTCTAATAAAAATTGACCATACAATTGAAGAATCTATACTATAATACCAAAAAGGGAAAATAATTATGAAACATCCGTAATGGACATGGACAATGAAAAATGTAAAAGAATAACCTAAATAAAAGAATGAAATTCAAGGAAAATGACCTACCGTGTGACCTCTAGAAGGTACTACGCGAAGCTCAATATAATAAAATTAGATTCTCTAATCCAATTTAATCTGGGGGAAAAAAACGAAAGAGGAAAAACAAACTTAACTTGATGAACTAAAATTTGAAATAGAGCAGGAGACTGAGATCTATGGTTTGCTCATTTTCAAGACTAGGGACTAACTTGTTATTGAGGCCGTCGACCGGGGACCAATGTGCAATCTTCTCAAAAGTATTATCATTTTTTTTTTTTTTTTGTGGGGGGTGGGGTGGGGTGGGGGAGAAACATATAATACCCGAAGACAAAAGTATCACTACTTAAAAAAAACAAAAAAAATGACTAAAGTATCATCATTTTGGAAGGCATAAATAATGGTGGTGCGGTTTTCCACAGAGAGAGAAAGAGAGAGCATTGTGAAACATCTGCAAACAAAGCTAACAAACATTTCTGTAGTTTGAGCTTTGACTACCATAATAGGGTTTTGAATTTGGAATTTTGGGACTTCCAAAAGAGAACTTCCCATTTTTAGCTTTTAGCAGCAACAATTCCACACCGAAAGGATAAATTTTTTTTTTTAAAGAAATTCTCTATCGTTCAAGTAAAAAGGGGAAAAAAAAGAGGAGTTCTTATTAATCATTCAAACTAATTTTGGACAGAGTTTACTACCCTAAATTACAATACTAGAAACATTTTTTATTTTGCTCATGCATCAAATAAGAATTACGTTTTAATAGCACTACGATTTCTAACTCAGATGTGCATGAATCGAATCTATATATAATTAAGAGAATTAAGTCTCGGTACCCCTATTACCGCATTTTACCCGCTCAAATTTCTTGGTACAGTTTGTGGTAAATTGAACTTTTTTTTTCTTTTTTTAGATAAAGCTAAAATTGGAATATTCTCCTTAATCTTCTCTTTTTTTCCGAAATTTGAATCATCCATAATTGGGATACAGATATTTTGAAGATTCACAATCTATAATTTTGAAGATTCCAGCTAATCGAAGCATTCCTAATCTATCAAGTTTGAAAATCGTGATATTCTCCTTAACTCTAAAACCCGTGAAAAATTGTATTTCAAGACAAATTATATTCTTAAATTGTTATTTGGGAATATCTAAATGATATAATTGTATTTTGCATAACAGTTCCAATGATACTAATTTGAAAAATTGATTTTAATTTTTTTATATGACCTTCATTAAGTTTTTTCATTTTAATTATAAATATAATTAATTATTTTAGTAAATTATACTTGAGTGTCGTAAGGTGTGACAAAAATCTTTCGAAGGTTTTGTAACAAATTTTAAGGCGGCCTCTGAACATTATCATTTATCGAAATATTTTCAAAATTTATTAGGGTGCCTATTAAATTGTAATGTAAAATTTGTATAGAAATCTGTTTTATTGGTTTTAAAGTAGTAAAAATCTATTTAAAAGACTATTATAGTTAAATTCTTTTCAAGGAGATTATATTTTGATTCGTCATTAAATGTTTATATTCAATATTGAATTTCTTATTTATTTAGATTTTCTTATATTTCTGTTCATTTGGTTTCTCCGTGCAACGCACGGGCAAAAGACTAGTATATTATAATTTAAATTTAATTTTTTTTATATTACAAAAAGGTGGTAGGAAAAGGAAATCGAACCCTTAACCAAGAGTTTGAGAAACCAACTAGTATATCATCAGACTCACATTAATCTTGGTTGCTGCTTTTAATATTTCTTTTTCTAAGTCTAGTTTTTATATAACAAGTGATAAACACTTGTGTTGCACTTCATATGTCAAAAATGAACTATATATTCATGTATTTTAAGTAATGATTAAATAGTAATGTTTTGAAATATAAATAAAAGAATATTGATATACTAGGTTAGTAGAAAGTGACCTCTATCACAAAAGTGAATTGATAAATCTAATCTTATACCAGCAAGGATACATCAAATAAAGGTAATAAGAAACTATTTTGGATTCACATTTCATTATTAGATTTTCTATAAAAACAGATTATGCTTCAAATTCACCAATTACAGGGGTTCACGACTGTAATTGGTAGTCGGGGCCCAAATTTAGAGCCCGATCTGTTTCTATAGCAGGACCTATTTCTTTATTTTTCTTTTTAAATTCTACCATTTCCAAAGCAACCAACTGAATGAGTTTTAATCCGGAAACACTAGGTGTCTTCATAATAGAGGCACTATGTGTATGTAGCACACTCCGTTTCCACTAGTTTCATTAACCCACATGTGAGGCCATATAAATTAATGGGAGAGAATGTGTCACATGCACCAAGTGTCTCTATTATGTGTGTTTGCAAATCAAAACTCCTAAAGATGAGTATATATTTATACATGTGTCAGTATTAATTTGTATTTTAAGTTGTAACACGTAGAACATATAAAAAAGAATTTGCAGGATAATATACTTTGTAACACGTAAAACCATGTATCTTTTACCATTATGTATTCTTGTGCATAGTTATTCTCGCCTTGTATTTTTTTTTTGACTCACAACACCAAGTAGGCTACAGCGTCGTTTTTGAGCGTCCATCTTACTTAGCTAGTAGGGGTTTGGAATTTCCTACTATTGTTATTAATATCTCACAGAATGTAACAACCCAAGAGAGGGGCATAAAGCCTAACCTCCAACTGAATGTATAATAAATGAAAGCAATAAATACGTAGGTACTACCTCTCTAATACTGGAATCAGTAAGAGCAAGAAATAAAATGATAGATATAGTAACTATACACATGAGTCAAAAAAATAAAGAATTAAGCTAAACTATATACCGATGACCGAAGGAAAACCATGACGGTCTATCTATAAAAGTTTACTGGCAATTAAAGGCAAATTATGAACCCTATACTCTGTGTAACTCAATCTGGTCTAGCTGTCAGAAGCAAGAGCATCAACAACCTAATTGCCTTTACAGAAAATGTGTGAGAGGCCGTCTCTGTTAAACTGCAGCTGCTGACGAATGCGCCGAATAATGATTTAAAGATTCCAAAGATCGTCTCCGTGGAGAATGCAAAGCATAGCGACTGCAAAATCAGCCTTTACCCATAAATTTGAGATATCAAGTGACCTGACTACTAAAATACCATTTAGGATAGCGCGAAGCTCAGCCTAGCCTCCAAAATCATACAATCCCAGTAATCAGCAGAAAAGGTGCGAACACAGAGCTCCCTAGAGTCTTTGATAATATCATCTCTACTAGCTCTCCCATCAACAACACATCCATCTGTGTTCACCTTGTGAGATCTCACAGATGGTCTCTGCCAAAAAACCAAAACAGAGGGAGAATGAAAGGGACAGGAAATCGAAATGCCAAGCTTGAAAACTGTAAAGAAAATATATAGCCTAATGCATATGTCAGACAATCCTCTTAGCGTCAACAGCTATGCCTCTGTATTTCACATCATTATGCACTGTCCACAAGAACTAGAACACAAAAAGTGGCACAATGATGCGATTGTGTCCCTGTCCGACTGTGTGTACAGAAAACCACCATCTCTAAAAACGATGCTGAATGCCATCAGATGCAGGATGAGAGACCTAGAAGATAGAAGAGAAATGCTGCCACACTCTATCAGTCATAAGACTGCCAGTGAAAACATGCTCCAGTGTCTCCTCCTCAGAGCAACACTGACAACGGGAAGGTATGTGCACATGAATTCACTGCCTAATCGTGTAATCTACTAGAATAAGACCTTGCTACAGTCTCTAGCAGAATAAAGACACCGTCAAAGGAATGGTCTGACCCCAAACATAGCTATATACAGACAGTCTAGTACAAGGCTGTCTAACTAGCTCTCAAGCGGACCTAACAGTAAAGCTACCATCAGGAATGGGCTGCCATAGTATCTAATCCAAGCTCATAGTATCTAATGGCATCCCAACAATACATAATGCCATATGTAGAGGCACTACCCCCATTAGTTTGCCCAAATCTCAACCAGTAACATAAAAAAATCACAAACTCTGGTTGTAGAACGAGTATGAGAGGGCAACTGCAATGCAAGTGAAGTGTTCCCCATCCAACAGTCATGCCAAAAAAATATCCGACCCCAGACAAGCTGCCAAAAAATATGAGGCTCAACCTGAGAATATACAGCTAGAAGTCTACTCCAACCACGAGGGGCTAAATAAGACGGCTAATTTGTGGAGGATGATGTTCCCTACAATATTTGTTCAGTAAAAACTGAGCCCAAAGTGAATCCTAGGACCGAAACCTCCACCAGAGCTTTAAGGAAAAAGTATGAAAAATATCCTATAATCTCTTAAAGCCCAGTCTCCCTTCCTCAAGAGGCCGACACTACTCCTTCTACCGTTTCCAATGCATACAGTGGCTCTGATTCTATGAGCTCCACAAAAATTTGGCAAAACAACTCTTCAACCATTTCAACACAGCCTTAGGATGCTGTCGAATTTGAAATAGGTAAAGCGACATAGAATATAAAACAGAACGAAGGAGAGTAATCTTGGCACCTAGAGATAATAGTCTGCTCGTCCATCTAGAAATCTTACTACACACCTTCTGCATCAAGTCATCAAATAAGAAGATCCGTTTGACGTCCTTATATAAGAGGACACCAAGTTAGGTGATAGAAAGTGACCTATGCTAAAACCCAGTCCACTCCTAAAGTAAATCAATCTGTGTCGGAGATGTCCGCTTCGGCAGAATCAATTATTGCCCCTATTCATCAATTGACTAGAGATTCCCCCTATAGTGCTCAATACACACCATAAGATGCTCAATACTCTTCTTCTAGCCATTGGCGAATATAATAATGTCATCAGTGAAGGTAAGATGTGAAACCATATCAAAACCCCCATGCTTATACTGTATAATACTATGCTGTTGATACTGATAATTGAGCAAGCGTGAAAAATAATTAGCAGCAATAACAGATAATGCAGGAGAGATCGGATCATCCTGATGAAGCCCCTTAGAGGATGAAAAAAGCCAGCCGACTGACCGTTGAACAAAACAGAGAACCTGTTCTCAAAAATATACCACCTGATCCTGTCGACCCAAAGCCGATTTGTGGCATCTCTAAAGTTTTTAATTCTAGATCAATAAATTTCGAGTATATTTATGAACAAATTTGTCATTGGAATTAAGAGTTGAACTATTTAAAATACTATGATAGACTTTGATGAATATGATTAAGAATATGATGACTTAATTACATAACTATGAAAAATATAAGGACTTCTTGAGCAATAAATGATTGATCAAAGTTAAACCATGTTACTACTCCAAATGTATGTTGCAAAACATGTCATTGCCTCATTTTAATCGGTGGAACTTAAAGATGAATTAAAAACAATTAAATTCGGATAATGATAAATAGTGCAAAGGGTAGGGAAATTCTTCAAAAGTTCCTTTGAGCTACCCCTCTCAAAGCCTCTCCAAACTCTTGAAATACTAAACTTTGTCCCAAAATATTGTAAAAAGAAAAAATACCCTAAAAACTCACAAAATACTTGGTTTTGCGCCTGAAAAGGCTCATTTTCCCTATATATAATCAATGGCAATTGGTCAAAATTCAATTGATATGGTCAATTTCGTCGCCCAAAACGGCGACGTTTTGGAAGCATTTTTGTCCTTTTTCTTTTTTCTTTTTTCCCCTTTTCTGGTTGACACCATATCAAGAGCCCCATTTTTGTTGGAATGACACCCTACGTCATCACTTCCCAAAGTCCAAACCCTACTCTCTCTCTTTCGCAATCCATCCGCCACCAAGCTCTCTTTATCTAAAATACCCACTCAAGTCTTCAAATCTTGGGATTTTGCAGGCTCAGCAAGACTTTTGATGTTCTCGTCTGTATTTCACAATTTGAAAGGTTCAATTTTTATATTATCTTCTATAATTTTTCTTTCGTAAACCAACCAATGCTGTCTATCGTTCTCTCTTTTTTTTTTTTTCTATTTATTTATGCTAACTGACTTTTTTTCTTCACATTGGATTTTTGTCTGATACGCCGTTAAGTTTGCTTCTATGGTGCTTCGAGAGTAGTTTCAAAGCTTAAGTTTTCAGGTAGGATTTCGTGAATTATAGCCACAATTATGGTGCTTCTATGGTGTTAAATTCCATTGAACAGAGATTGAGAAATATTGAATTTATCGACTTTGAAAATAATTATCAGTTTAACTATCTTTTATGTTATTAGGCATTGGTGAACAATGAACTGACATTTTACCCTTATTTCTGATTATGAGTTGTTATTCATTAAACATAATTAATATATTGATTTGTGATGCGATTTCTTTTTTTAAGTAAAAAAGAAATAATATTAAAATGCTTTCACATAGATCAAGAGCAGTAACGAACTAAGCCTTGTTCCCATTAAATTTGAAGTTAGTCGTGTTAACCCTTTCGCCTCTGTGTTGTTCAATTTATTGTTAGATATACTAAAATGTCATTTTTAATATTGGCAATCGCAATAGCTCCAGATTAGTTTCGAAGTGCCTCTCACCTAGCTAATATGTTTTGTTGAAATCTTATAACTCTTACATGCCTGACTGCCTAAGTTGTGTTGTGACCATAGAGAACATACTGTCACCATCTAAGCAGTACATCCTTTAATTTATCTTTAATAGGCGATTGTTTGTTGGTCTGATGTTGAATTGCCTGCTTTCTTAGTCAGTAACAGGTGTTGTCGTAGATGGCTAAGTGATTTTTGTTGATGGAGCTTGACTCGGCTGTGAAATTAGAGGATTATTTGCTCCGCAACCACTGGTAAGTTGCGTTTTGAGAATCATATTTTTCTTTATCTCATATTCAAATATCAAATAGAATAAGATATCCTTGGAATATAGATGTGACTGTAAAAAAGGCTATGTATTTTGTTGACATTAAGATGTCACTATTGTCAAAATAATATACGGGATTTAGAGGTGTTTCTGATAGTTTAAATTAAAAATTTTGTGCTTTAAAGGCTTGTTCTCTCTCAATAACATGAACTTTTCTCTACTGAAAGAGATTTGACTCCAGGTAATTTTTTTTGGAGCCAAGAACTCTTTTATTGCTTCGTTAGTAAGCCAAGTTTTATTACTTCATCCTGACTTTATTTTTGTTTTACAGGTAATGTTATGCCATTTTGACTCATTCTGCATGACAAATGTGGGAGAGTGGGAGAAATTTAGGAATATGAACATGGACAAGCAGGTTCTCTCTTTTCTTGTTTGCTAATGCTTATAGACAATCTATAGGAATGTACTTATTATGGAACGTTTCACAAATTCTACTTTTGATTTTAGCGGGTTATATAAAACATTCAGAATTAATAAATGATAAAAATGGTGGCATAAAGACTGTGTTTTTCTTTCGGGTTTTTCTATGGCTAAAGTCTTGTCAATGTTAGTCCAATGTCTGCTTGCCACGGCCTTTCGATAAAGCTGTGCGAATAGTGTAAAATTCTGCTCTTGAAGTTGAATCCTATATTCAAGATATAGTTTTGTTTTGGGCTACAATTTTAATTGGATTGAGTATAGATGCAAGAAATGGTAAAGCAATTAACTGAAATACAGAACACTATAAAATTATGATGGTGATACATTTTGAATATCCTTATTCGCCTAAAGCAAACATTGCATGGTAAGATTTATCTTTTAAAGAAGAATGTTATTAATTAATATATGGGTTTTCTTTTTTTGGAAGCATAAATTTAAGAGCATGGCAAGCACAAGTTTGAGAATATTATTAATTTTTTATATGTGCAATATATAATAAATGAAAAGTTTGTTACATTTTTAATGTTCATGAGAACATAAAATATGGCTTTTCAAAAAATTTTGGAGGCAGAAAACTTCTCATTTTGCATTTTAAGTAATTTATTCTTCTTTGTATCACATTGCATTCTAAGTTCTCAATAAAATTTGGCTTTTCAAAGAAATTTGGAGGCAGAAAATTTCTCATTTTGCATTTTAAGTAATTTCTTCTTCTTTGTATCACTTTGCATTCTAAGTTCTCTATTCTTTTTTGTATCTCTTTTTCTTGTTACTTGGAATTCATTCTTGAAATTCTTCATTTGGCATATTGCAAGATTTCCCGGGGTTGCTTTTATACTTATTATTTATTTATTTTTTTCCCCACTTTTCCCTAAGTTTTCGTCTTGGCTTATGGCTGTCACGGGAAGAGTTTGAACAATAATTTTGTGAGTATAATGAAGTTTTATAATTCTCAAAAACATATTTAGAAAAGACTCAGGTTTTGGCATTGTAAAGTTTGAAATAGGCTGGGAGGCTTTTGCAATACTTTGGATATTTCAAAGAACTATTTTGTCAAGCAGAAAAGGAAAGATTGGCTTGTAGATAAAAATTATCCATAGCATCATTTGAAGAAAGATGGGAAATGTTGATATGGCTGAAGAAATTTAATGTCAGGAACAAGTCACGGATGCTAATTGAAAGTCAATTCAAGTTGAGAAGCGGGAAAAGGGAAAAGAGCATATGTATTGTCATCGCTTGAATTTTTTTTTTTTTTTTTTAAAATTTAAGTTTATGCTATATTATTGATTTGATTAATTGATTCACTTTCATATTTTCATTACTTTAGATTGTTTCATATTTATGTTATAAGTTACAACTATTGAGATTTCTATATATGCATTTTTGCAATCTTTCCTTTCTGGTTACTTCTATATTATTTCTCATAAAATAAAATATATTTCTTAAATAATTTTTTTTTTACATTACCTAATTGGTTGTTTTTCTTTCTTTACTTTTAGTTCACATGTAATCATAGTTATATTATAAATTCTAGATTAGAATTAGAGTTAACTTTGAAACCCGATCTTATGCATACTAATCTATTCAAATATCATCCATCAAATCATTTCCCCCCTAAGGATTTAACATTGATCCCACTTTGAGTATAAATGTGAACACATCTCATGCAACGCACAGGTTCAAACTAGTCATATATAGAAAGCTTCCAACTTAAAGAACAATTTTAATAAAGGAATATCAAGGCTTTAGAAGCATTTCTCTATTTAGGATTATTCAAGGAATCTTTGGATAATCAAAAGGTGAGTAACTAATACTTTGATTTCCTTTCTCTTATTCATAAAGCTTTCATGATATAGACATAGATTTTGATGTATTGTTATGTAAAAGGAAATTGATTTCTTGCATGTAAATCACTAGTTAATGCCCTATCCGTCTTGCTTTACTATGTGGTATTTCCCCATGCTAGGAGCCGCCTAATGATACAGAGGTGGGTAATGAATAGCATGGTGGCTTGTCTTTGTGGTTTCTTTGTGGTCTATGTGAAAATTCCTGTAGGGGTCAACTAAGATTTGATTATGGATCCACTGAAATGAATTGATATAAATCTTGTATGTATCACGGATAGTAGTTTAATTAGTGATAGGGCCATCTTGTACATCTAAAAGCTTTGTGCTATTATACGATTTCTTGAACTTGTGACTGAAAAGGAGATTATCAAAAGAAAAGTGAATCAAAATATTTTGTTACTCACTGAATATTTTGTGCTCACCCTTTTTTTTCTACAATCTTATAGAGGAACCAACACATGATATTTGGGTAAATAAGCCACGGGTTGAAGCATATCTGCGAATGGGAGTAAAGTTGTGCATGTAGAAGGGAACCGATTTTTGAAACTACAAAAATGCACTTTGATTATGAATATATTATGCCCACCTTTCTATATATATATATATATGTATTTCTATATTTGTGACTTATGATATATAAAGCAAGATGAATAAGTAACTCTTGTAATGATCAGAAGCTTACCTTTCAATCTAAAGACTTGGAAATATAGCTAAAAACAATATATGAGTTTAATATCTTTTGTGGATTAGAACAATTTTTTTGTTTTGTACGTCATGTTCCTATTATTCACATGGAACATTCCGGTATAATATTTAATAACTGATATGGGTAATTCAATAATATTGAATAATATAACAAGTGCGTGACACGATCAAAACTAAATTGCTCCATAATTGAGATCAAGAACCCTCAATCCATCCTATCATAGGCCTTAGCTATATCCAACTTGAAAATAACGTTGCCACCCTTGGTCTACATATCAAGCGTATGGATCATCTCCTAGGTCAGGAGCACATTATCCCTAATAAGGCGTCTTTGGATAAAATCACTCTACTGAGGACAAATGATAAGTGGGAAAAGCTTACTAAGCCTTATGTTTAATAGTTTTGTAATGATCATGTTGAACACAGTACGCAAACTGATAGGCCTGAACTCGATGCACTTTCTTTTTTGGGGAGAATAACAATGGAAGTAGCCGTAAAACCCTAGGGAGGTGTCCCCCGCCGAAGAAATCAATAGCAGCCTGAAAAGCATCCTCAGAAATAATATTCCAATACAACTGGTAAAATAAAGAAGTAAATCTATCAGACCGGGTAACACTATCACATCACAAATAAAAACAGCCTCCACAGTGACTAAAGAAGTGATAATACCATGTTGAAGCTGCTACATTGGCTCACCAGGAGAAGCGAACAAAGACTGAAAAAAATAATAACAAAACTCTAAATGGCTGACTGATTAGACAAAATGGAATCATCTAGAGCCTTAATGTAATGAATACGAGATCTAATACGTCTCCTCTGAACCATAAAGTAGAAATATCTAATATTATGGTGACCTTCAACTAACCATATAGCCTTAGACTTCTGTCTCCAGAAACCCTCCTCAATAGCCAAAGTGCGGTTCAGGTTTGTCTGAACTCTGTGCAACTGTTCACAGTGGAATTGTGTGGGGTCAGAGTCGTAAACCCTCTCAACCTGATCAACTAATAACTCCATCTCCTTGACCCTCTAAAAAATCACCAAACACATGCTTATTCCACCAGACCAGCCTCTGTTTCAGTTTAAAAAATTTCTCCCACAAAGCGGTCATACTCAGTAAGATGGGTGGGTAATGACCACTTTTGAGAAACAAACGACTGCAAATCATGATGTCGGGTCTAAACATTCAAAAATCTACAAGGTCGTAGCCCAGACTGACTATCTAATAACCATTAAATAAGCAAAGGAGCATGATCAGAACAATGCCTATTCAATTGTCTAACAGTAAACTGAGAAAAGAAAGATGCGGCATATAGATTCAACAATACCCTATCCAAATCCTTACACAACCTATTATTTGACACTTTATTATTCTACCAAGTAAATGGCTCACCAACAAAATCAGCACCAAACAACCACAGTCTAATACCATATCACAGAAATCAGACATACGTTTGTCCCTCGTTTTGAATCATGTCCACTCACTCTCATGAGCAATAACATTAACATCTTCCCCTACAAGCCAAAGACTATCTGTACAAAAAGAAATAATATGCAAAGCATCCTACAAAACTCGCATCTCAACATAATCACATGAAGCATACACTGGTGGGAGATAAAAAGTCCTGGCTAATCTAGGATCTTGAACTTTAATATGAAGAAGATCAACCATACAATCAACAAAAATCCCCTCTTCTAGAAGCACCAAATCCTATCTGTCTGTTTCTGAACCCCCGATCAAAAGCAAAGAATCTACGAATAAATACAAAATCATGATGCAAAATCATAGGCTCAATCACAATCAGAAAACATACACAGTGCATCTGGAGGGTTTTTTCAAACGCCGCTGAGTTACTGTACTACGAATAACCCTAACATTCTATATCATCATACTCAACAAGAGAATGAGGGGGTGCGGAAATCACTGACCTGGGCCAAAGTGTCATATGAGTGGAAGCCACGTGAACTTTGGGCTTCAATTGCTTCTTCTTCTTCTTTCTAGGAGTAATAGGTTCAAACTGCATCTAATTAGGCTCTAGACTGGGCAAATCACCCTCAGATCCACGCTGAACTAGCAGATATGGAATAGGCAATTATGTGCTATCAATAGAAGGAGCTGAGTCTGTGTGTTTTCTTGGCAGAGAGGCAGCGAGCCAAGAGGACGAGAGACAGGAACTGGAAAGAGTCCACATCTAAAAGCAGATAAGAGAAACTGCAACTCAGGACTAGCAACACTTAAATGACCAAAATCCTGATGTCTTTTTGTAGATACATAATTGTAATCTTGACCGACAAAGTAGTAATGTGGTATTTAAAAAAATGAAAAAAGTAATAGTAGATGAATTAATAGTTAGATTAAAATCATGTTTGGTAAAATATTAATAAATTGTGTGAAAGTTACATAGTAATATAAGGAGTTGAAAAGTTAGATATTTATGAATTGACGGGTACAAATTAGCACTACCTATGTCTTAATTATTTAGTCTCATTTGGTTTTTTTTTTTTCACAAGAATAAAAAAATATGTTGAAAATGTAGATTTTGTAAGTATAATTTAAAATTGATAGTTATAACTAAAGTATTAAATCTTGATAGATTTGTAAAGCAATATAAATTAAACTTTTTAATATACAAATAAGACTATGCATTTCGGATATCTCAAAAAAAAAATGAGACCAAATAATTGAGATGGAGATAGTAATAAAACAAAAAATGAAATTAATTAAAGGTTAAATAAGGGTATTATTGTAAATTTGGGGAATAAAATGAGGTAAAATGGGAAATTAAAAGTTTTCCACACATTCCCTCTCTTTTAATTGTTATTATATGAAATTTTCTAAGAAGATAAATCAAACTTTAAAAATAGAATCTGACTGCTGACGTGATATAAATTTTAAAAGTAGCTCCATAAATCTAAATCTAATCTATCCCCTATACATTGCCCTACGAGTTAAATTTAATTTTTTTTCAATTTACTAGTTTAAAGGTCCTTTATGGATATAGATTGACGACGGGATCAAGAGTTTAACTCACATAGTTAAGAGTCTAACTTCTTACTGGGATTACCCGGGTTCGAATCCCACCGCCCCTCTCCACCCATTCCCTTTGTACCAAAAAAAAATGATATGGATTGATGACGAGACCGATGACGTCAACAAATTCGAGAATATGCTTTTACTCGACCATTCTAGCTTGTGCACACGCAATCTCTGGTTCCAGGCGTCCAGCTTAGGATTCCCCCACCTACAATGCCATGTTTGGCATAAGACAGTCAACTCACTTTTAAGTTGAAGTAATTTCCTATTTTTCTTGTGCAAAAAGTTAATTCGACGGTAATTTAGAACTGAAAAAAGAAAGAAGCAAAATTATTGGGCTTATTAATTTTTTGGAATAGATTATAATATCGCTGCATTATAATCTGAATCGAATTCATTATTTAAACAAAACTGGTTCAACCAGTATGCTCTAGTCGAATAATTTTCCAATAACAATGTGCTCCTTTTCTTTTATTTAAATATGAATGCGCTCCCCATGTCGGTTGATCCCAAATACAATGCATCTTACTTGTGAGTGGATGCTCATTTTAATTTATGAGTATTTTTACTTGCCAGTGAAATTTTCGCTACTAGTGTCTATTGCTTTATTTTATAACCAACAAATCACGATTATTTGATTTTAATGTAAGAGTTGGTACATCAAATTTATGAGTCCAAATTTATAAAGCCAAACCTCACTTAAAAGCAACCTTTTCAAGTTTATTTTTAAGAATTTTACTCTCTAATAAATTATTATTACTTAAGGAAGCCTTTCCACAAAAAAAAAATAAGGGAGGGAAAAAAAAACAAAACAAAAGAAGAGAGGAAATACTTATGGACGCTATTTTTAGGGTATATATAGCAATTTAACTCAGGTTAGCAAGCAAATCCCATCTCAAAATGGAAGTTAGTAAAATAAATCATTAGTTCCATTTTCCTACTAGAACACTGTCAAACTCACACGTGTCACTCAAAGATGTGCATTGCGTGTAAGACCCACCTATACTACAAAGCTGGCTAATATTCATTCGAAAAAATAGCATGAGTCAGTTGATCATCATTAATTGTTTGTTTTATAGTTCTAATCTAATATCATATGATATGGCACTACACATGTCATATGCTCATGTGGCGTTCATTGAAATAGATCACATAAGAAATCACAACTATATGACGTTCCTCACATGGCCATATAACATTATATGATGCCTTACATATGGTGTTAGATCAATTTTAGTTTGTTTTATGCAAGTGTTAGATTTAAAAGTACACAAACAATCAAGATAGAATTTTACCAACTAAATATGTTACTTTAATTTTATAAATGTTAAAAGAAAAATTCCCCCAAACTAAAAAATAAAAAGAGATTGTCATTGCTTAAAGTAGATGGTCTATACTCTTAGTTATATAAAAAATTTGTGATGCTTTATAAATATTGAAGACTCTTAGGTAATGAAGAATCTATATGTGTATTCAATAACCAACTTAAATAACAAAAACTCTTAGTTAATGGATAATATATATGTGTGTTCAATAGTCAACTTAATTAATAATAAATTCAATCCTTAAATCCACATACATGTCCTTAGTTTGGTTATGAAAGACGCAGGACTAAATATTTTCTAAGGTACTAGAAATTTGATAGCATTTGTCCGAGACGAAAAGAGCATTTAACCATTTTGCTTTGGCCGGTTGCATGCTTTGAATTTTGGAAATTGCCCCATTAATTAAAAATTATACATTAATTAAAATTTATTGGTCGGTTTTTGCTTCTAATCAAATACTTCCCAAGTCCAATCGCCATATGCATTCTGCTCTTCTCGTTTCTATATAAAGGCTACCATTTCCTTCAGCTTCTTTCTGCATAGGATCCCTTAGAGCCAATTTCTGAATCTGCCCTGAAGTGCACTCTTTCCTCCGGCAAGCTCTCTCTCTCTCTCTCTCTCTCTCTCTCTCTCTCTCTGCTGGTGAGGTTTTGCCGTTTTGCTGATCAGAAGAGAAGAATGAACAAAATGGGCAATAATGGTGAACTGATATTGCTGGATTTCTGGGCAAGCATGTTCGGACCCGGGTCAGGATCGCATTGGAAGAGAAGGGAATCGATTACGAGTACAGAGAAGAAGATCTTCCCAACAAATCGCCACTGCTGCTGGAGATGAACCCTGTTTACAAGAAGATCCCAGTTTTGATTCACAACGGAAAACCGGTCTGTGAGTCGAATATCTTAGTTGAGTACATTGATGAGGTTTGGAATGACAAAGCTCCATTGTTTCCGTCTCATCCTTATGAGAAATCTCGAGCTAGGTTTTGGGCCGATTACATCGACAAAAAGGTCAGTAACCCCATACTATATTTCTTTCTTTCTTTTTCTGTTTTTTTTTTTTTTAAATCTCTCTTCACTTAAAATTATATTCTATCCACCTTCATACATGAGAGATGCTCGAAGTGTTGGGAAATGAGATCTTCGACTTCTCATTTATTATGGTGTCTAGCATGCGCCAAGAGTGCTGGCTAATGCTCCACCATCCCGGTTATATAGACTATTTTCCTTTTCTGATTGTTTCGGTTATATAGATTATTTTCTTTTTCTGATTGTTTCGAGTGTATAGACTTGTTTTTATTTAAAAAAATATATTACGCGTCCTTTATGAAAATAAGGGTATCTATGTTAAGTAATAACTATTATTATGTGTCCTTTATTTAATAAGATACATTATGTTTTTATTTAATATATTAAGGATTCGTTTGGTATCATTTATAATTGATTGGTTTATAGTATATTTTGAAATTTGAATTTTCGAGACACTTGTTTTAATTTAATTGGCTAAATTTTATTAAAAAGTGAAAAATTGTTATTTAATGTGATAGATGTAGGAGGTGTCAATATGATAAAATGATAAGTGTCGTAAAAAATTTAAAATTTAAAATATATTATAAACAACTTGATTATAATAAATGTCAAACGGGTCCTAAGTAATAACAATTACCATTTCCATTAAATAAGGGTATATTAAAAATCATTTAAGATTTTACTTTTCTAATAAATTTTTTAACTTTTTGTGGGAAAAAATATGGTAAACAATACTACTATATACTAGAGGACTAAACAAGAGGTGGAATCTAATTGATTTAAAGAGGATAAAAGAAACACAATATTTTCTAATTTTTACTAATATGTCTTTTTATATTATATTATGCATGATGGTACTGATAAAGTTAATTAATATCAAGTTTCTTTAATTATTATATATTTTGGACTATCTATTTAAATTTATGTACCATTTCTTTGTCTAGTCCGGTAAGTACCATGGAGAAACTTGCAGTCCTTCTCGTCTATTGTGTAAATGACTCATCGTAGGGCGTTATTATCAAGAGCGTTATTATCAAGATGTAATAATTTTTCATATAGGTTGGGGTACTTTTTTTTTAAAAAAAAAAAAAATTAATTTTATATGTATATAACTTTTGGTAAAGTGCGTTATCCATTCTTTGTGTTCATTTTTTATTCTTATCAATTGCTAGTTGGAGCAATTTTTTTACTGATGAGAGAGGATCGACTTGCTTGTTGGAGTAAATCTTCTTCTTCTTTTTTTTTTTTTTTTTTTAATTTTTTATTAATAGAAGAGGAGCAGGCATTTCTACTGAAGAAAATACGTATTGCTAGGCAGCATCTGTGAAAATCTCAACAGCTCAGTCTAGTTAAAGTATTGTTGCTCTAATATATCAAGACTTGAACCCCACAGTCCCCCCTCTCCCCATCTCCCTTTGTACAAAAATATATCAAGACTTGAAAAGTGAAACTGAATTAAAATAAATAAACTGAACAAGGGATACTATAATATAAAGTTGGAATTCTATCTTAAAAAATCAGCATGCTAAAAAGAGAGTCCCAATTTCCACGTGTTTTATATTGTATTTGTTTGACGTGAGATTTTATCCCTATTAACAATCCTAGCCCAAAAGAAATTGGGGTAGGTTTGGGAGAAGGGACGGGAAGTATTATAAGTAAAAGCATTTTTCTTTTTGTTCATGATGGACATATCTCTTATTCAAATTTAATCTTTGATGTGACCCTAAAATGTATGACTACTAAATGTGATCCCATTCTACAGTGTTATATGATTATGTGACATGCATTAAGATATATTATATAAAAAATTACAATCATGTGGCGTTCATTGATATTCACTATATGGCTATATAGCATAGTTATATGTATGGTACTAGATTATTTTTACTCTTAAATGCATAACATCAATTAGAGATGAAATTTAATGCCTCGTTGTGGGATTATGCTAATTGCAGTTATATGATGCTGGGAGGAAAATAACATGGCATAAGAGCAAAGAAGAGGCCGAGGAAGGCAAGAAGGAAATGCTACAAACTTTCAAGGTTCTGGAAGGAGAATTGGGAGAAAAGCCATTCTTTGGAGGCGAAAACTTCGGGTTTGTGGATATTTCTCTCATTGGATTCTACATGTGGTTTCATTCCTACGAGACCATAGCAAATTTCAGCATCGAAGCCGAGTGCCCAAAACTGATAGCATGGGTTAAGAGGTGCTTGGAGAGGAAGACTGTTGCCAAGTCTCTTCATGATCCCAGGAAGGTGCATGAAGAATTGGTGCTCAAGTTCCGAAAGAAGAGAGGTTCGGACTAGAGAAGTGCGGACTTGGTCTTGTTATTTGCCAAGAAATTAATTAAGCCCTCGTTCTCCGAGTAGCTTAACGTTGTCTATCGATGACTTGAAGCTTGATTGTTGAATGCACTTATTTTGTGTTATGTAATGTTATTTTATGTTGTCTTAGGTTGGTTTGTATTGTGTTTTCGGTCATGTACGGATATTATCCATGCTTGTTATAATAAAGAGGACACTCAGTTGTGTCTTGCGGTTTATTAATTTGGTCACTTGTATTTTGTTTTTGTATGTTTACATAAATTCTTGTAGTTTCTCTTGTTCGATAGAGGTCGGCTTAGAAAATTCCTCTATAGCATTGAGAATAATAGGCTTTCCTTCTGTCTTAAAAAAAATGGCTTCCCTAAGAGAATTGTGACTGAATGCATTTGTCCTTCTAGGAACTGAAGAATAAAAAAAAAATGGTCCAACTTAAGAATAAGGGAAAATTTTGTCTCGCCTAGGTCAAAGTAAAACTGACTCATAGATCACCTTTGACTCCTAAATGGAGTCAAACAAACAACATGAGTCAAACAGAGGGGGTGGAACCGAGAGGGTGAAGGAAGAGAGGGCGGGCAATCGCCGGCGAGGAAAGAAGGAGAGCTAATTCCCGGTGAGACAAACTTGAATGCTTCATGAGTTCTTGATTGGGCAATGTTAACTAAAAATGATAACTCTACAAGTGCATGGGTGAAACAAGTAAATAAGTGGATGTCGAGTTTGAGTTATCATTCTCACGAGGATCAGATTGAACATCGAAATTATTAGTTTTAACTGTATTTGAATGATCAATTAATTTTTGTTAATAAAATCTATTTATATAATTAAGAGACTTGAGCCTCTGGTATTTTTTCCCCGCCTAAAATGGGTACCATAAAGTAACTAGTGATGTCATTTTTTTTCTTGAATTGAATTTTTACTCATATATTTCCGAAAATCTCTCATTTCTGCTTTACCACTTCAAATTAGAGAATCGTTAATTCATTATGAAATTTGGCCCCGATTTTGGTAAGTATGTTTTCCATCATAATCTTCTATTTTGGGGGACTTGGTATGATTCTGAAATCCTGTCTGTATTCATTTTGTGTTTGATTTCTTTTTCTTTTTTTTCTTTTTCTTTAAAGGGATATTTTGTTTGACTTATGTGATATACATTGCTGATTTTGTTTGATTATTTTTAGATAATTTCAACAAAAATTTTTTCAAATGAATTTCAACATTTTTTTTGGTGGATACATGGGGTATATATAGGGAACGGGAGGAAATTGAGGAAGGGGCATGTGTGATTTGAACTCGATACCTCTAACTTAGAACCCAAGCATATCTTAACCACTATAGTACAAT
>CAVNYN010235750.1:0-90535 GCA_963692815.1 Nyctanthes arbor-tristis
AAAAAAAAAAAAGTCCTTTCAAGGAAGTGGGGCTATTTAAGTAAATACATAGGGATGTGTAAAAAATTTGTACATAAAGTACATACAAATAGCATTTTTCGGTTTTCTTTGTTCTACGTGAGAGAATAGTGCATCTTCTGCTACTGTTTATAATTGCGTTCTTGTTTATTTAATCACGACCTCATATTCTGACTACTTGTTTGAATAAATTAACTTGCAAAATGCTTCCTTAAAATCAAGTTAGCTCTTTTGGGGGGATCTTGAACTTTACTACGCTCTAACACGACATCAGAACTTTTATATTGTGAATCCTGCAGCTTGAACAGCTGCGCCCAGTATATGTTCAAGCAATGACAACTAAGTGGTCCTAATTCCTGTATCAGCACATTATTCCTGATAAAGTAATCACACTTCTCTTTCTAGATTTGTACCCTATTCGCAATTTTCTTCCCATCCACCTGTCCAACTCATGATCTCACCTCACTCAGTTTATTGACCCTACTATATATCATGGTAAACTAGATGAATTCTTCCCTTGCAGAACAGTGGGACTATCTAGAATTTATCGTGCTTCGTTCGAGTGTTATCTTTTCTTACCCCTCCAACCACTTGTAAATTGTAGAGAGGAGGAAAGAAAATTTTTTCAAAAAGGGGCAGGGGCGGGGTTTAATTACAGTTCGACCAAGAAATTTGAAGTTGAATTAGGTTATTCTTGCACGTTCGTGTCTCGTTGAAACATCAAAGTTCATGAATTTTATAGACCAGTCTTTTATTTATTTTATTTTGTGTTGCAGGAGCGTGGCAAACTGCCAAGTAATTCCTTCAAGAGCTTTCAGCAATTTCACTTATCACCAAAGAAGACATGGATGTGAAGCGTGCTTAATTTCCTCTTTTACCTCCTGAGGTGGACTTAACCTAGTAGTAACTATCTACCAGTACTTGGAAATATTTGATCCTACCTAGATTGTGCATTTTTTAAAATAAACTCGTGATTTGCGTTTCATGAAACTTGGGAAAGTATGGTTGTTCCATCTCTGTGTTGATGCTAAGAGGTTCTTATTTTCTTCCTTGAGTTCTCTCCGCTTTATAAGATCGTCCATGCCATCTGCAGACAGACACGAGCACAAAAACGAACTCCACCAACTTACATGGGTTGTTTAGAAAAACTCCTTAAATGCTTTCAGCAATTGTGTGGTAAATTTGATGATAGAAATACCGCATGTGGGCTTAAACTAATTGGTGGGATTGAGTGTGATCTGAGAGAATCTTACTTTTTATTATTATAATTATATATATGAGCAGAGCAGACGAAAGCTGAAGCAAGAAAATTAAATGCAATTTTCCAAAGTATTATCTGGTGGTTGTTTTTGTGAGTTCGACACCAAATTATAATCCGTAGGGTCATATTTAATTCTGTGGACTGCCAGTAATTTCGACGACTTTTGACCTTTACATTTCATTAAAAAAGACATTTTCTACCAAAATTGCTTCCAAGTAGGAGTGTATTTAAACTCTGAACTTGGTACTTCAGACCTGACTGGGAGTTCTACATGCAACGTATATCGTGTTTGAAACGCTTATTTCATTTGGGCGTTGATTGTGGGTTGCAGGGTACATATCAACTATTTTATAATGTACATGCATACAATTATTTGAGTGTAGAATTGTTTAAATAATAATCATATAGAGCCAATGGAATGGGATGAAGCAGGGGCATTGACTGACATAAGATTTTGTGATCATATAATTTTGGACCCCTCCGGGCTGCTTCCCAAAGAGGATTCCCTGCAAATTTGCATGCCAAACACGTCTTGAATCTCTGTTGTTTCCTTTATCTTTTTCAGATAACAAAGTACTTCTTATGAAGTCATAGGTTTATATGGATTGAATTCAAGTACATAAGTTCAGAGATTGAAGCTTGTTAAGAGATACATTAGTTACCAACTCCTTTCTTCAATCGCCTTTCACATTTTCTCCTTCGAGAACAATGACCGTTCAAATGAAGAAGGATCTTTTGGTGTTATTATACACAAGAATTTAGTCAATACTGCTAACTAGAGAACAGGTGGCGAAGGTAGAATTCATCCATCTGTTACTACTGCTTATTAACTCTTTATCATATCACTTTCTGAGAGAAAAAATGCGTAGCTAATTGACCTGAGAGGACGCGACACGCCATTATTATTAGCTTAAGAATTAGTTACTTGTGGTGGAAACATGACTGATACTGTCGTTTTCAAGTTCAATAATGTCATTTTCTTAGTTTGGTATCCAAACAAACTTTAGATTGTTGTTGTAAATAATTTGTGCGGGTTTGGACTTTTCAAATTTGTGAAATGAAGTCCCCTTTACCCCCACAATGTCATTAAAATGATAGCTTAAATTTTTGTGAAATGTTATAACTCCAAATCCTAGCTTAATAATAATTTCATTATACGGCTAGCTAAAGACTTTTCCAACTAGGATTTTAGGTAATTTTTTTGGTTGTTTTGGGTACTGAAGAATTCAATAATCATAAGAGTGAAATGAATAAAAAAAGCTCGAGTAGAGAGACTACTCAAGATTCAAGAAGTATATGTACCTGTACATGAAAAAGAAGCAGAAACTATTCTTCACCGGCCCTTAATTAATCAACTAATTAAGCATAAGCTGTAAAGACGCTAGAGCGCCAAGTGTTTTTTAATTTGACAAAGATAACCAAGAAAAGAATATATGGGTAACTTGCACTAACAAGAAATCTATCATTTTCAAAATCGTTTCTTGTCCAACTGGAATCAGCTTTGATCAAATTCAGACCAAAACAATAATAATAATATTTAGCTTACCTAAGCTGATAATGCTAACTAAACAAGGGTCAACTCTGTTAGGGACCCTATGAAAAATTAATAATGTATAATCATAAGACATTGGTCAATAATTAACCAATCACTTCATCTTTACAAATCGCCGTGATCACCGTTTCCATCCTTTATATTATTTCCAGTTTTAAATATAAACAGTTTGTTATGTATGGTCCCTCTTTATAAAATTAAATAAAGATTTTATACACATGCACGTACAGTAGTTAATGCATTTTCTTCTGCATGATAAACAACTGGCTTTATTTTTAAATTGGGATTCAAATTAACAACAATATTGTGATTTTTCTGTCATTTTCAGAGCTTAATCCAACAAGATTATGTGTTTATTTTCTTGAATCGTTCAAAATATAAAAAGATTCTTAGCAGACAACAGTCTTTTAGGAAAGAGTATAATGCAGTATTCAAATTCAGCAGTCTTCTGGAAATAATAAAATTCACGAGGTCCGATTGGAGTTTGGAGAAGAAGATGAGGTTGTAATGGTCTTTTTCACTTTGGTAACCCCAGTTGTGAATAGTAAAATGCCTCCCAAGTCAATGCAGAAATATTTTTAGTATTATAGAGATCATTTTTTGTATGTTTTTGTGGGTGTTTTGGGGATTAACAGTGATGATCATTAGTCATTTCAGATTCTTGAATGGTAATTTCTGAAGTAGTACTGAATTATGTGGTGGGGATCTGTAATCTTCACTTTCCTCAAAGAAATGCACAGAAAGAGAAGAACTTTACTATGTACTGTCAATAAAAAAGATGTTTTTTTCATTAATTTCTCCATTACAATTACACTAAATCCCAGAAACTGAACAATCCCATTCCCAAATCTCTCTGATGGTACTTACACAGTCAGTTTTCACGTCAGTAGTAGTGGTACAAACCCTTGTCTTGTGTCTTGTTTTCCTCACTGAATAAACCATTACCAACGCTAATCAGTTGCTTAACTTCCTCAATGTCATACTGCAGTTGGCTGCTCCCTAAAATCCCATTTGCCTTTTGATCAGTGAAAGTGAGAAATGGGTCCACACCAGTACTGTTATCTCCACTGAAATTTCCATAATCAAGAATGAACTTCTGGTTTTCTTGAAACCCGGTAGTGTTTGACACAACTAGTCCCTCAAGACTCCCCATTTCTTCTTGTTTTACAACTCTTCCCGGCCGGCTGATGATCTGGCTGGAGCTTCCATCGGATGATGAACAACTTGCTTCGGCGCCCCCGAACACCAGCATGTTTTCTTTCATGACCGGAAAATTATTTTTCAAATCCATTAAACCCTGATCCTGATTTTGTTCATTATTATAAGAAGAGTACTGATAATTGGTGGTTAATGGGATACTGTTGTTACTGCAATTGTAAAGAAAATTCTGGGAGAGTGCAGAAATGGACTCGAGGCCGGTGAAAGATTTGGTCGTTGGGGTGTAAAAAGAGCTGAAATCCTTGTATAACTGGGATAGGCTCGGTAGAGACTGAGAATGAGTCATTGGGGAGTGAAGAGTGGCAGAAAATGGTGGGATATTCCCTTGGTTTGATTGAATCATTCCCATTAGCTTCTTCTTCAGCTTTGTGTTCCAGTAATTCTTGATATCATTATCAGTTCTCCCTGGTAATTGTGCAGCTATGATTGACCACCTGCATTTGTTACAAAAATGTTCAAACAAATATGTTCCAACAAGAAACTCTTGAACTTTTCCATCAAACAAATATGAACAGGTCATGCATGCATGAAATTGTCCAAAAATAGTAGAATTTCCTGATACAGCATTCAAATTTCCATCAGACAATTTCTTTTTCCCTTTTTAGTTACAGCAGTCAGCAGATGATAATTTGGGAAATCTTAATTAGGTAACTGCTTACAAAAATTTGGAGATAGATCCTGAGTTTTTAAGACATAATTACCCAAAAAACAGGAAAGAGAGGAATGATTACCTGCTTCCAATGTTTGCATAAAGGGTGCAAATAATTCTGTCTTCTTCATCAGAAAATTCACCATGTTTAATGTTTGGTCTCAGATAATTAAGCCACCTTAGTCTGCAGCTCTTCCCACATCTCTTTAATCCTGATTCAAGACACCATCAAATGCAAGTCAAACCAGAAGAAAAGAAGGGGGTAAAAAAGACAGATTTTTTCTTTCCTTTATAAAAAAAAAGATCGAAGATGTTTAGGATTTTCTTACCAACTTTTTGAGGGAGAGCAATCCAGTTCCCACCAGTTCCATATTTCTCGATGAATTCCTTGAGCTTGGCATCTTCTTCGGGAGACCATGGCCCCTTTTTCACATTTGCTTTGTCACAACAAGGAGCTCTCCCCATCTCTCTCTCTCTGTCTCTCTCTCTCTCTAGAATTATATGCTTTACAACTATATATGTTGTTGGCCGTTTGAGAAAATTGTCCCTTTATCCATCTATAAAATTGACTTGGTGTGTTGAGGCTTTTAGGCTTTTTATTGAGAGACTATGGTTGGGAAACAGTAAAGAAATGATTAGTACTTTTCTTATGGAGTTTCCTAGTCAAAAGGATTGGGCTGTTTAATAGGTTTTAACATCTTGTGGAACAGTTCGGACACAGAAGTTTCCATCCCAAATTAATTACAAATTAATTAATTAATATTCAAAATATTTCTTGAAAATAACCACTTGACAGTAATTAATCAGTGGTTTGCATTACATATATTATTATCTTTCGTATTTTACCCAAATGGGAAAAAAAATCGATAAATACTCGGGTTTTTCATCTTATCAGAAGGAAGAAGAAAAAGTTTTATTTGCAACTTACAGATTCTTGATTATTTCTGAAAGTGATGAACAACAGGCAAAACGCTGGTTTTTAGTAGAATGAATTGGCATGCAAAAGTAGATGGAAAAAGTAAGATCTCATTGTTCAACATTAATCCTGAAGATCAGTGATGAGAATGATCATAAAATGTCTTTAGATTCCAACAAGTTGCATTCATTTTTTGGATCTTCAGGTGTGCTTTCTTTTGGATTGACTCATCAATCTGCAGCTATAGCTTCTTTTGAATTGTCACTTTTTAACAGTCTACTAGGCCAACTATTTTACAACTCCCTACTATTCTACATTATTACAAGTGTTGTAATTAATTACCTAATTAGTTAAGGAAGATTATTATTATGCTTTACATAATTTGAAATAATGATCAAGGATGATGACAATTAATGGCCAATTGATCTATAAATAACAACATATATACTTGTATCAATTGAGCTTAATTATATTAATATATATTTCACTTGTAACAAATAATAAGATATGTATTATTTGAACTTTTAAAAAATATATATCCATGAATACTCATATAGGAACTATCTGACTTGCAAACCATGATGCATGTGAACACATCATAATTAGACACAAAGTTTTGAAGAGTACTTTGTGAAACCATAATTTTGCACTAAAAAAATACCTATTCTTATGTTTCAATTCAAATTTATAGTTAATCCTTTGTCTTTTTCTTCTTGAACATGGAATCATATGTTTAAAAAAATACATCACAGTACTTTGTGAAACCATAACTAAATTATATGTATAGCATTAAATAATCTGGGAAAGTAGACAAGTGTCCTTAATCCCCATTGACATTGGAACAACAAAGAAAACCATACTCTTTTTTCTGTGTTTTTCTTACTTTTTACTCATAAAGGTTGGCTAACTAAATTAGAAGAAAAAAATTATATATAAGTCGTAATGCATTATTATTATTATTAATTAACAGCTGTTAACTATATAAGAATTTTTAATCATTACTTAATGATGATTTGCCTATCTTAATTTTCACTTATTTTTCTACTTACTTCGGTACGATTGTCTAATCTTGCAACTCTCTTGTGTGTTTATAAAGGGAAAGTGTTTACATTATTTTAATACCCCGAGGGCAAGTTCCACATCTTGATCATATCATGCATGACTGTGCATATGGTAACATATTTTATCGCATATATGCAGGGCGGCCTGCCAACACATTGTGTTTTTATCCAATATATTTAGATTCAAATCTAAGTTTGTTATACACATAACTATATTATATATTCTAAGTAACTGTGTAACGTCATTTTGGGGCTTCTTGACGCTGGTTCTTGCCTTGGAGGGCTTAACTATACTTTGCCTGTCGTCTTGATGGTGCATGCTTTGGATGTTTTGCTTCTTGTTGCTATTGATTCATCAGTGTAATCAGGAGATATCCCCTATTTGTGGATATCCTTTTGTTTGTTAATGAAAAATAATTTTAGTTATTAAAAATAAATAAATAAATAAATAACTGTGTAACGACGTGTGCACTTACAATGCATTTGGTAAAACTGTGTATATATACCGATTGAGTTGATGATCTTCACCCTTTGCGAATATATAAAACAAGTTCAAAACTCTCTTTAATTCTAGGGTGAAAAGCTTAGTTAATGTCTTTTCAAATTAGAGGACTTTAATGAATGAAAGTTCACGTGTGCATCATCATCATCAACAGTAAGTAGTGCATGGCTACTGGGGAATTATATATATGCGTGATCAGTACAAGTTTCCAAATTCCTTTTCTTTCAATAAAGAAAGACAAAAATTGGGTATGGTAATAAATATCAAGTCAAAAAAAGGAACTTGGACTGGGATTCGATTCGATTAAGGGGCCTCCCCAGAGGATAAGTTGCGTGTAATACTTGTACTAGTATAGTCTATGAATGAACATTTTTGTTTCCTTGCCCCCTATTGTCTCTTCTTCAATTTCTATTTATCAATCCATACATGTATCTTGTAGCGCACTTTGTGTAATTTCCTTTATGAACTTTAACAACCTAAGAGCTTATTTAGTTTTATTTATTTTTGTAATTTATAAATTTATTTATCATAATTTGATTATTGATTTGACAACTACTCAAGAATCATTACATATTTCAAACTTCAATTAAATTTCAATCACTCATTTTCACTCATTATAAATTCTCTTTATAAATTACAAAAATAAACAAAATCAAACAAGCTCTAAATAAAGAGCTTGTTTGAAGCTTTTTAATTGTTTTTTTTTTGTAGAATTATAAAGAAGAGATATGTATAATGTGTATTGAGAATGTATAAAAGTGTGAAATATGTGATTGTAATTGAGTAGTTGTTAAATCAAATGTCAAATTAGTGGTAGGTAAAATTATAAATTTGACAAAAAAAAAAGCAAATAAAGAGCATCAAACAAGCTCAAAATTCGGTTCTCGGATGCATATCCGATATACTTTACTTGTCTGGTCTTGAACATTGACGATTCCTAGATATGTATGTATGATCGAGATCATCAGATCAAGTCGACTCGAGTCGAGTTGAGTGCAACGAGAAGTGTAATGGTTGGTCCACGTATTGGGAAGCTGTCTTGCACTTTTGGCAGCATTATATTAGTATTAGTGCTTATTTGATCCTCTTTTAACATATCTCTTTATAAGTCACCTATTACTGATTTGACCACTGATTTGATAATTACTTATTTATAATTATAAATTTTAAATTTCTGTTAAATCTATACCACTCATTTCACCAATTTATAATTTCTCTTTATAAATCATTTTTAAAAAGAGAATCAAAGGTCCTCTTAATTAAAATGTTGTTGTAACGAGAGAAGGGGTTGCTTGTGTAGTAGTTTCATCTGCTACACGAATTTGAAAGGGAGGGAAATTATTAAGGGCAAATGATAACCGTTTGAATAAATCAAATCTATCGCATCAAAATCAATCCATTTCATGGTGTGTGTAAGTCAGATCTGGTTGGTGGATTTTTGGTTTGCCTTTTGAATTTCACACAAACTGAAAACCTTTGTCAACGGGTCGGGTTCTTTCTCGGGTCATACAAAATCTACTAGCTAGTTGAGTTGATTTGGTCACTGCTAGTGCTGTTTCTTCTCCAACTTTCCCACATGAGTTCTTGCATGTTGGAGACTAGACAGGCGGGGCTTTTCTACCCGGTTGACCACTAGGGCGAGAAAAGGTTTTTTTTTTTTTTAATTAATTTGTATGTATGATACTTGAATAATGTGATTACTATCGTGTTACATATAAAAATTTTGGTAGTCATAAATAATGAGCCATCATCATTTATGATGTAGGAATAGACTTTACAATTTTTTTTATGAAAACACATTATAATCTCATCTACCACTGATTTGATAACTACTCATTTATTACTATATTTCAAACATTTATTACATCTACACCACTCATTTCACCGTATTATAATTTCTCATTATAATTCAATTTGAATAAATAGTTTCAAACAACCAATTACAAATTTGACCAAAACAAGAAGAATTGAGTTCCGCTACAAAACTTGACTAATCCCCGCTGTGGGGCTTTTTTTGTTATATGCTTGCCACATACTTGATCAAGCTCCTTAATCAGCCGGAGCTTGATCTGTGAGACTTGTTTTGTTAGATGCTTGACACGTACTTGATCAAGCTCCTTAATTAGCCGGAGCTTGATCAAGTTTTTTAGTAAATTTCAGAAGAACTAGACAATAATGAATGATTCAAGTTCCTTGTTCTCCGACGGATTGAAGGTGGAATCAAGTCTTGATCAGGGCTCAGATTTGTAGTGTCAACAGTCACCAAACTAAGTCTTCTTTTCAAGAGCAACCCAAAATCAACCCTACAACAAACTTTAATGGCAACACAAATAAACCCATAAAGGCCACTGTTCTTTCACAATACAAAACACAAGGCAGTGAGGTCTCGGGTGGTAAGGAAAATGAGACAAAATCAGGCTATAAAGTGAAAGTCAGCCAAGTCATGAAAAGGTAACCAATCAATTTACAAAACCTTCCAATTCATAAGGCAATTCCATCGGCCATCCAAGGAAAAACATAAACCATTTGTCTAGTTATCATATAAAGAGGAAAGGGTATGATTGGGTAAGTCTTTTAGAGCAACTAAATATAGTTGCTACAATTAGACACAAAACTCTTGATCCAACATCGAGTTGGGGTCACACATTTGACACTATTAACATTTTCCAATCAACAGCTTTCACCTATAGAATTAATTTGGATCCAACAAAATATCTATCTATCATCGCTCTGCGTTTATTAGGTAGCAAAAAACCTGACATATGGGAGTCTCGGAGCTTCTCTATGTTCGCTTTATCAATCAACAACTGTGGAAGTTTGTGTAGTGAACAATTACAATAGCAACCATGCGTGAATTTGTATATATAGTGATGGGTACATAAAAATTTGAACAAAGAAGGGCTTGCCTTGCAGATAAGTTATTACTAAAGAGTAATGTCATATAACACTATTGATGCTTAACACCATATCAATGTGATAATAAATGATATGGTAGATCAAGTGGATTATATGCATTTAATTTCATCTATTTTCATATTTAATACTATACTATTATTCATTATGAAAAATCCATTAGAAAAGGGCAAATTCACTTGTATAGAAGATTTTGCCAACTGAATTTATGAAAAAATTGCAAATAGTTTGAGAGTACTAAAAACTTGGTACTCTATCAAGTGAGATTTAAGATAAGTAGATATAGAAGTCCCACTTAATCAATTAATTAATTGAGTCCTCCATATTTACTTGACTACTTGTTAGTTCCCCCAGGAATTATATATATTAAACCCAATACGCTTAAAATACCAGAAACTGTCTTATATTGCAATGGCAATTTTATAACTGTTAATTTTAATTTTAAAGCTAATGTGATAGAGGCTTTTCTATCTAGCGTAAATCTATCAAATTTAAGGGGAAAAAGAACTCACTTGAATTTTCATAAAAGAGTTTTCAAGAACGTCCTATCTCCAGTGGTAGGTGTTATTTTATTCATTCATGGGCAGAATTTTTGGGCATGAATGAATATATAGGGCTTTGGTCAAGTCAAACACCTGCCTGCTTGAAATATGTAGTCCTGAAACGCCAAAACAAATCACCAGAGTTTTGACCAAAACCAATAAGAAATATCTTAAATCACAGTAAATATCATTAACTTGCCATTTAATTTGGTGAATTATATAGAGTACTTATAATCAACATAATCACTCCACTTTATTTCCCTCATACAGTGAATCAAGGAGTAAAAATTGGGCTTTTCCTAACACCAGCTTTAAAAATTCTTTCTTTCCGCTACACCATTCATTCTCGTGTGTTTATAGAGAAATGAGTCTAGCATAGGGTTCTTTTCTTAAAGAGATTCAATAATGGTATAGAAGAAAGAAAGAATGATCACAGAAATGAGTCTAGAATAAGGGGAATCCCCAGCGAATTACGTATACCATGAATCTTTATTTATACATATACTCATTAATTATGCTGTTACTAACCCTGCATGGACATGGAAGAGTTCATATTTCGACCAGAACGATGAAGAAATGGTAATGGAGTCTGATGTCAATAGAAGAATTCTGTCTGAAACACGGTTTATATGCTATTCAGCTCTCTTGAAAGAGGGAATTCTTAGTACAATTGCAATATACCTCATCCACGTGGTTGCTCTGCATATTACCCTTTGTGCAAGAAGCTACTAAAATGCTAACAAAAGTTTTTATAGCTCTTCGTCGAGATCTTAGTCTTTGTTAGAGGTGTGTTAGAAATTTCTTTGCTTTTTCAAAGTACTTCTTGACAATTTGTTTTTCAAGGATTTCGCGAGATTTTAATTTTCCTATTGTGTTCACTGGGAAGCTTATCATTGTATCGCTAACCCGATTAAGTACCTAAGTTTTTTCTGGTTAGTCTCTCCGTCCCATTAAAATATGCATGTTCTTATTTTCACTATAATCAATTAATGCTAATTATTATTATATTCACATCACAAATATTGTTCGGTACACCACATCAGAATTATTTTAAATGTCTTCATTATTTACTTTTTATTTTGAGTGCATCCTTAACTTTTTTCCCCTTCAATTTTTATTGTTAAGCTTCCACTAATTGTAAATTTTATCTATAATAGATATTTTTGTCTAAACATTTTCTTTACTTAGACATCAAATTACTATTTATCCATGCTAATTTTAAATAACCAAAATACATAACGAATAAGAAGCACAAGTTTTGTTTTTTATTTCAAACAAAGCTATCATAATTTAGATATAAATTATTATTTACGTAACCAATAAGTTAATTGTCAAAAATTAATTACAGAAAATGGTACAAAAAACTTGAGGGCATAATTGTAGTTATAAGCAAAGTTGTAGACCTCTTCATGCAATTAAAATGTGGTGCACATAACATATATTTTGTAGTGGGAATATAATTAGTCATCAATTAATATTGTTGGAAATATAAAATTTAAGAACATTTTACTAATATACCCTTTAATTTGCTATTTATATTCATTTTAAAAGTTTTATTTTGTTGATATCGATTCACATTAAATAGGGATATATAGTGAACTAATATTTCAACTATACACCTATAAATAAAGTAACTTATAATTTGAGACGGAGGAAAAAAATATAAACCAATTTCAGCAGGACGAAGGAAGTATTAATCTGTGTTATAGGTTGATGGCACGTTTGGGGTCACTTATTTTGAAATATAATCAACAAATGGGTTGTTTGTTGTAAATATCAACCCCCATCGCATAACAAAATTTTAATTTTTCAGTTGTCAGGATGAAACTCAATGAATAAAGTCAAAATTCAGGATAAGTTTCTTGAAACCAAAATTTTCTATCTCATATCGTGAAGCATGCACACACGCTTAGGAGATGAAAAATATGAGTGAGGAGTAGAGGAGGAGGAAGAAGAGGAATGTTCGGTAAAGATATATGTTAATAATTTACAGGCACTTCCAATTTGAGAAAAACATCAAACTATAAAATCTTACGGTAAATAATTCAGAACTGGGGGTGGAAAACCCCAAAAAAGGAGGGTGAAATTCGATAATTCTTTTGGCTTTTTCCATCTTCATTTCCCCTTCATTTTTTCGAAGTGCTCTAAAAGTTAGGTCTCGGAGATATGGTCTTATGAGTCCTTTGTTTTTGGGCTTGAGGCAAGCCCAAACTATAGACCCTCTCAAACTTGGTAAACATCTTTGAACAAGCCCAATAATCTTTTTCACATTTTAACCATAAATTCTCGTGTAAATCATAAACATGAAACTCCTAAGAATAAGCTCTGATAAATCTATACTATATAAAAAAGAGAAGGAAAAATATATTGTCACCACCATTTTTTTATAAATGTACCACATTTTAATTATATATATAGTCCCTGAATATTATTTACTTTCACATTTGTATCCTTAACATTTTTGTTATATTCTTCTTTTGCGACTTTTTACTTATTAGTATTTCTTGTTTTAAACAATAATTTTTGTCCAAATTTTTTTGTCTTCATGCTTTCAAATTATCAATAAAAATAATTAATTGTACTTAACTATTTTTTTATAATTTACTAATTTAATATATTTGAGTCGCTTTCTTAACTAAATTTTTGTACATAGTGCTTTATCAAATACCAAATATACTAATAAATGAAATTTTGAGAATCAAAATGTGATGAAAAAAGTTAGGAGTATAGATGCAATAATTAGTAAAAGTTAAGGTTATGAAATGCAATTAAAATGTAGTGCTGTTGTAAAATAGTGTTGTGTCAATATAACCACCCAAAAGAGAATATAGCGGAGAAATTTTTGTGCATGATTTTACCCTAACACATTTGTTTTAATTCCTCATTTATCATTATTCATTAATTATTAATATTTTAATTTTAATTAATAAATTGAATGAAATTAATTAAATTAAAATTTAAAAACCCCCATTTTACTATTAAGTATGACATCTATATACTTATATATTGCATTTTTGCCATAATGATTTCTCAAGCATTACAATCTTTACCACAATATTAAAATTGATTCTTCTAACACTATAATATTTACCACGATCTAGTCCATGGATCAAATCACTTTATATATAGATTGTGTGTTACTTAATTGTTTAAGATTTTGCTACGTGTGCTCGAGCAGAAGGTTTTTTTGTGACTTTTCACCTTTTTAATTTTGAATATAGTTACATAATGTCAACAAATTTTCACTTTCTAACTAATAGTTGTAAAAATAAAAAATTTTCACTTGGTATAGATAAAAAATTATTAGTTCCTAAATTATATAAGTTATAAATCATGTGAAATGCATGTGTCTGATGCTAGTATAATGAAATGTAAAGACATGCCATTCATTCAATTAACCTCATCATTAATATTATCTACTATGATCACCAATTGTATATAAATAAATATTATTATTCTTGAAGGGTTAGGTGTTAATGTTAGACTCTTCAACTAACTAAATGAATGGATAGTTTTAAAGTTACTTAAAAATATATATAAAATAGAAAAGAGGAAAAAATGAAAAAAAAAAAATGTTACAGATCATTTAACTTGGAAGATATAAGTGGAAAAACATTCGGTGCCTAAATTTTCAAATCGTTGTCAGTTTGACCTTCAAACGTTTTGTTCTCTAACATGTTAGGTTAATTTGTAGATTATTACACGTGATTGCTTGATGATTTTGATGAAAATCGATCGTTTCTTGTTTGCAACAAAAATGGCAATAGTTAAGTGAATCCCCCTCGATGTCACAGGACATTAAGGAAGAGAACACCATTAGAGTTGTTGTGGTTGTGGAGAATGGATTGGCGAGGATGACATAAGAGCATCTCCAGTGTTTTTGTACATTTGGGGAAATAGTAATGTCAACTCAAATTTAAACATTGTTGACAAAAAATTGTCCTCCAATGCTATTCACGTGGAAACCTGTGGGGCTAACATGGCTAGCAAAGAAGTGGACATTGTCTCCATACTTGTCTAGATATAGACATCTATTGGGACAGTGTGACTCTGTCAAAATTTTGTTGTTTATCATATTTTCTCTCTTCCATCCCCACTGTATTCATGCCTGAAACCCATTCATACCCAATCTTTCTCCTTCTCTTTCTTTCTCTATACATACACAATATGCAATTAGATATTGACATTGGGTATTAGAGAGCTGTTTTGTGATTTAATATCTATTTATGCAACACAAGTTGGGATATTACCCCCTTTTCTTCCCTTTTTTTTTTTTTTTTGCTACACAGACTCAAATGGACATAGCGTTGGAGATGCCCTCTGAGGGTGAAGATATAGCATTGTCTTACTTTTAGTCTTTCTCATTTTTTTATTTAATTGAAAAAGGACATCAGATGCTCATATTTCATATATTTGGAACTCACAGTGCTAGAAATCAAAGGTTTGAAACCTTATCGTATTTAGTTAAATGATTAGGGATCTTCTACTATAAATTAGAAACAAATGAACACAGAAAGGAAGCAATAGAAGAGGAAGAAATTTTTGCCAGATAAAAACAGGTGTTTGATTAGGGACCTTCCATTCGTCGAATCCCATCAATGAAAGATGAAACCATCTGATCATCAAGCTGGAAGACCATTCAAAAATAACCTCAATTTCAGACACCCAATTTTTCTCACTGTCATAATCTACTACCTCACATCTCAAACCTCAGTTTCACTCTTACTTTACTCCCATCCAACACCCCCTCCAATTCCAATCCTTCCCATTCCAACTTCACAGCAAATTTCATGGCAACTTACAGAAATGGCGATGTTCTTTCACTTTGGTCCCAATACGTTCACAGATTCAGAGTGGGGAACAGGGCATGCAGACCCTTCAGTGTTCAATCCCACTGCACTCAATGCCACACAGTGGGTCAATGTGGCCAAAGTCAATGGCTTTTCTAGGGTTATATTAACGGCAAAACACCATGATGGGTTCTGTCTGTGGCCTTCTGAGTATACCGATTATTCTGTCAAGTCTAGCACTTGGAGAAATGGGATTGGTGATGTGGTTAAAGAACTGGCCGAGGCTGCTAAGAGTGCTGGTCTGCAGTTGGGACTTTATCTTTCTCCTTGGGATAGACACGAGCCTACTTATGGGGACACACTTGAGTATAATGAGTATTACATGGGGCAGATGACTGAATTGCTAACTAGGTATTGTAAAGTTTCTTGCTTTGTGCCTTTTTTGGTCCATTTATGCCGTGCGTTTGTTTAATTAGTGGAGAATTTTGCTTCATATTTTGTCAGTTGATGTGATGATTTAATTTGGGGAATCATGGAAATATCTGTTAGTTTGTGATGATGAAAGTGATTAATATATGTTGCTTCAGTTTTGATTAACTGCACTTTCCAGAAGCATTTTCTATAATCAATTGGTAATTGTACTTGGAGAAGCAACTGAAGACCTGATTTTGGTACTACTAAGTTTCTCTTTTCAGAGTGTGTTCCGTTTAATTATGTGAAGATGAGATCGTGATGGAAAACAATTTGTTTAACTCTCTCAATTAGTATCTTTGTGGCAAAGCATGGATACTACCAAGCTCGTTCCCTCTATTATGACTGAACTGGGTCTGGCAAACTTAATGGCTGAGAAGAAGATAATATTGAGAAAGAAAATTGTACAGACCTACTTTCCTCGGTACTTTATTCACTTCGAGAATATACTTTTGTGCTGTAAATTTTTCGGAAGTTCTTATGTCAATGACCTTGAGATTGGATGTGAGATTACGGGATTCTGACCCATCCTTAGAGAAAAGGCACAAAAAGCCTTAGATCTTATAAATTAGCCCAGTTATTCCCTGGTGGGATGTTCACTTTCCTGCTTTTTAACTAACAGTTCTGCTGAAAGTTCCCTTTGCCAGGTCTGGTAATATATCCTGATCTGCCTTTGTTTAAACATCCAATAGACTGAATCCTGGTAGCATTTTGGCTTTCACCCAAACTGAAGTAGATGTGATATGCTTCCTCCTCTGTCTGCTAGTTTTGCTGATTTTTTGTATTTACCTTCTTATTGAAACAAGAAGGAAGAAGAAGCATCAGGAGATGGAATACACATTCTTCTAATTGTCATGGCTTCATGAAGTAATTATGTACTTGATATGCTATTGCTTCTAAAAAAGGGATTAGAACTCTTCTTTCTATTTCAATTATTGTTTCATTTGACAACTTATATTCAATTGAGCATTTAAATTGAGTATTTATTATTCATCACTATATTTAGATTGTAAAAAATATATATGAAGCTCTTAGCATACTTGAATTCACTCAGCTATTTCTTGAAGAAACTAGAGTTATCAAAAAGTGTGGTGAATGGTAATTAGTATCAGAAGTGAGAGAACAGTTGGCTGTCAGTGGATCTTCTCACTTTCTCGGTCAAGTATAAAGCATTAGGAGTACAGAATGATGTAATCGGAAGTTGCTTGCTTGAGGATTCATAGTATTGAACGAGTAACGTGCTCTTCCGATCTGTTAAGGTTAATGCTGCTAACCATGTTTAGTCTTTGCAATAACTTAATATGAAAAATGCATTCTTGAATGTCATTCTACATTAAGATGTTTATACAGATGTTCCACCTAGTTTTGAGGAGTCCTTTGTATTTTTTATGCAAATTCCTATGTGGTTCTTGAATTTTGCTCAAATGGCAAAAGTGAAGTCTGATCTTCATGACCCTAATACCATGTAGTTTGTAAATATTTTGTGTTTCTGAGCTAGACTGAAAGGATTCTATTCAGCTCTGTATAGAAACATACCAAGAAGCATTTTAGCCAAGAGAGATTAATGAAAACTAAAGCTAGAAACATATAATGGTCTAGTCAACAGTAAAGGCTATAATAAATTGCACAGGATATATCCAGATATTAAAAAACGAGTGATAGTAAATGGAAGATTCTATATGGACTGTGCCACATTGCAGCTGTCTATGGGCACCCAGGTTTTGGGGTTTTTCGATTTAAATATCTCATTTTGAATCTTGTACTTTATATGAAACATATCGAATATCAATTATGAATTAGGAAGCAACTAATTTTATTTCCTCAATTGAGTTGGAGCAGATATGGTGAGATAAGAGAAGTCTGGCTGGATGGTGCAAAGGGTGAGGATGAGAAGGACATGGAATATTTTTTTGATGATTGGTTTAGTCTTATTCATCAGCTTCAGCCTGGTGCAGTCATTTTCTCTGATGATGGTCCAGATACCAGGTGGGTTGGCGATGAATCTGGTGTTGCTGGGACTACATGCTGGTCTCTTTTCAATACAAGTGCAGTTCAGATTGGGCACACTGATGCTAAGTGAGTCATTGTCAAGAAACTCGGTTTCATTGCTATCATTGATTGCAAACAGATTTTTTGTTCAATGTTATTGGAATTTGCATGTGTTCCAAGAAAATCATAAGCTTCAATTTTGACTTTTGACTCTTGAATCTGGTTCCCTACCGTTTACTAAAGCTCCATCTTATGGTAAAACACCAATCCTAAAGGAGCATTTTGCAGAAGGAGAAAATTATTAAGGACTCCTTGGAGTGAATTCTGTTGTATCCTTTTTAGCCTCTATTGGAAAATCAAACTGATATCTAACTTGTTCTGTACCACAAGAAAAAAAAGGTAGTTTTTTTCCCCTGACAACAGCCTATTTGAAGCACTAAAAATCAATCCCATTCAATCATATTAATAGATATAAGGGATAACCAAAATTCTAAATTTTCTTATAATCATGATGAAGCACCCTTCATTTGGGCTATCATTTTCCAGTCCTGGTGGACCTTCACAGTCATACTGGATGGTTTCTAATGTATCTATCCTTATGACAGATATTCTGGAGAAGGTGATCCTTTTGGTCACGACTGGGTGCCTGCAGAGTGTGATGTCTCCATCCGAGCTGGATGGTTCTGGCATGCATCGCAAGTTCCAAAATCTGCTTCGACTCTGCTTGATTTGTATTACAAATCAGTTGGCAGAAACTGTCTCTTGTCATTGAATGTGCCTCCAAATTCTTCAGGTCTTATATCCCAGGAAGACATAAGAGTCCTCGAGGAATTTTCAGAGATTCGGAGATCCATATTTTCCTACAATTTAGCCAAAGGTGCTGTTACTTCTGCTAGCAGTGTAAGAGGGGGGGCAAGTGATTCCAGATATGGCTCTCACAATGTTCTTGAGGAAGGTATCTATTCGTACTGGGCTCCCGATAAGGCACAATCAAAGTGGGTGTTAGTTTTAGACTTTGAGGAGGCTATAACTTTCAATATATTGCTAGTGCAAGAGCCAATCCAGATGGGTCAGCGGATCTTTGAATTCCATCTCGACATCTTGAATGAAGATGGTGAATGGGAAAAGATCATAAGTGGAACGACAGTCGGATATAAAAGGCTGTTAAGATTTGGGAAAGTTGAATGCAATAAGTTAAGGCTTGTCATTGATGCGTCGCGCGCAGATCCTCTTGTTTCTTATTTGGGAATATATATGGATTCATTTTCTATATTTCAACATGTCTCTAACTCCTCTACATCTCTTCTCAAGGATGGCAAACATCTTCAGCAAAATATGTACTATCGTTCCCCCAATGTTTCCTCCTTTTAATGTCGTTGATCAAATTATGTTGTATATCAACACTCTCTCAGAGAGCTTTTCTTGTGATTTCAATGTTTTGCGCCTCATATTCCATTCAGGTTTTCCTGATGATGTACCATATAACTTGGTGGGATGCACAAGTCTATCAGAAGATCTTTCAAATAATCACAATTAGCAAATGTAGCCATAATGGGAGCAAGGACATAAAATCAACTTGCCATCTTGACATCCTGAAGAAAATGACTCATCAGAATGCAATGGGTAAGGCATGTTTAAGCATCGAATTAATACATGTACAGTACACAGGAATCCCTGGAAACAAGTTCCATTTATCCCCATTGAACTTTTTAAGCTTAAGCAAGCAAGCAAGCTGAGCGCTAGGAATCAAGAAAGTTTGAGTTCCTTATATTCTCAAGTGTACAAGGACATTGGGTCTTGTAAGTACTTGCATGAGCAAATGTAAGCGCATTAATATACTTATAATAATGGGTATTAAACCCACATATATCTAGGTTATCTTTACATCCCGAAGAAGGCGAGCAGCCATAGCTCCATATCTTCTTGCCTCCCACTCGCTAAGCTTTTCAGTCTTGGGATTTGCAACCAAATTATTCGTTTCCTCAACCTGATCACCTTGACGACGCTCTTCCGATCTCAACAGTACCATTATCGTCATCATCATCTTCCTCCGATCTGCACTTGATCTCGCCAGTGTCAGCTTCATTGATAAGGCATACAACACCTTTGCCAATGATGCCTGAAGACTTGGGGCTCATTATGTACAATTGTATACTTGGATGTTGGTACTCGGTGTGCATCTACAAGGTTAACAGAAGTCATTGTCCATCAGCAGCAGGTGAGGTTCAAGCAGAGAATACAGATGAAAAGATAAAGACAGATTACATGTTGTCTGGCAACAATTTACACGGATGCTGCATATTAAGGCTGTCAGAACCCAATTTTTGGTAAGCACTCAATCCTATTCATTTGTCACCAGCCACAACCAATGCTAAAAGTCTCGAGATCGGAAGAGCACACGTCTTGCAAACAGACGTATCAGAAAGTACACACACCTTGGCTTTTGGAACAATTTTAACCTCAAAATATTTTTTCCACAGTTCCAGCATTAGTTCGTGAACATTTGTCGAACGAACTTCATAACCCAACTGCAAAATATATTTCAGCAGCAAGGCAAAAATTATAGAATAAATTTTAATTTTAATTTAAAAGAGTAATATATAGTTCTCAAAAGTTTCTGAAGTACGGTACCAAGATTGTTGTTTTTGGTCCAGATAATGAGAGTATTGTCTGCAATAATGGTTCCAAAAGATGCTCTGCATAAACCTAGTAAATGCAAAGCAGAATTCAGGAAACATGATTAAACATTATAAATTTATTGTCCGTTCATTTAGAGGGACAAATCGTCTAGACAAGTAACTAGTGCCAGCACTTCATATCCACAGAATAAACTCTACCCAATAGAGAAAGGGGAAAAGTTAAGCACAGAGATAAAAAAAAAAAGTTTACTAGATAATAATTATAACTCACAACATCGGTGCCAATGATGTAGTCAAATGGAGGATCAACAGCCCTGATATGATCTGCATTACCCCAGTTTAGCTCTGCAACCTGGATGGAGCCGAAGGAATCTACAAGATAATATCTTCACATGAGAATCCACTACAATAACAACCAATTCTATCTCTAATTTCAAGAAAGCAATTCTAATGCATAAGGCCATACAGATGTCGCACACTCCAAATAAATAGTCACATACTTGTTCACATCAAAGAGACATACATGTTTAAGTTTACAGAAGAAACCCAAGATACGTCAGAAAGGGAAAAGGAAATTCATAGATATATCATATATGGGAGAGAGAACCTGAACCAGGACCCTCTTGCAGTATCCTTGAAGTATTGCGTTCAACATTTCTCATCAGCAAAGGCAAAACCTCAGTTTGGTCAGTTGAAATTACATCACATCCAAGAAAAGCCAAGCCTGATGAATGCAGTTTGTGTCAGATTATTACTCTCAGCAAGCCAATTAGAAGTGCTCATACTGAAAAATTCAGCAGTAGAAGAAACTGACCAAAGCCAGCTACTCCACAGCCTGCTCCAAGTTCAACCACACGCTTCCCTTGCAGTTTAGATGGAGAAAACTTTCCCTTTCTGCAATTTTTCTCCTAGAACAATTTACCCAAGTGAGTGAAGTTGCTAACTGTACAAAACATTCACAAATGACCTGTACATCAAAAGCTGGATTTTCATCCAGTTTCTAATAGAACGATAGTTTTAACTTCTAACGTATACAAACTAACGTTAGGATTTTTATAGAATACATTCTACAACAGAAATAATGCACAAATTTGGATTAACACAAAATCTTTAGGCACGCTGTTAAGGAGCAATTCTCAGAACTAGCACAAGGGCATAAAGCTAGAACATGACATTCATGTACCATTATATTGACATGGACATCTATATATAACAGGGAAGAATAACTAGATTGGGAACTATCAGAATGCAGAAGTTCCTAAAATAATGGGATCATCACAAGAAAAAGAATTTACTCTATGCATTTTATCAGCATATTTGGAGAATGATATAACCAAAAACTAATATGCTCTTATGTTTTCCGCATCACCCCCCACCCCCAAAAAAAAGGCTGCAACAGTTGATTTCATACTTGCATTGGAAGATAAATTGACCAAAACTAGCATGTTTATGGCAAATACCAGCACTTAGAATTGCAGAAATGAAAAGGGGGGAGCAAAAAAGACTACCAGAAATTTGACCAACACCATTGATGAATCCCAAACAGTAGTTCCTAAATGCTTAGAATTGGGATCCTGTAACAATCGCAGAAAACATGTCATTGTGCATGAGGCTAATCAGACACATTATAACACGTCATTGTGAATAGTAATGCTATATAACACCACTAGTCCTCAATACCATGCTAAGTGGCATACAATTGTTACTAAATGATTAATCACATCAAAAGTAAGGCCATGAGTCACAATGAAAATGTCCTGTTAATTGGTGTTGTGGTACCATGGTGCCATATAGCATTATTCCCTGTGAATGATGCTAATCAGGAAGAGGACCAAAAAAAATTGAAAAGATAATATGATTCACTTTTTCCTTCTGAAACTTTTGTAGGAAATGATTACACTGAGGAAAATCCTGGCACTATTACCACAAATTATTGACCATCGACGGCGACACTAGTGGAAACAGGAGTCAGGAAAAACAAGATTTGGTGTACATTCAGGCCGTGATGGAATGAATAAGAAATAGTAAATATTTGCAAACTCATACAAGAACTCTGGTTGTTTAGTTGCTTGAATGGCTCAAGGGATTTCTGCCATATTGTATTTTAGTTGCAGAATAATCTTTATTAACCTTTTCGAAAATTAAGGAATAAGACCTTGATTAGTCAATTTCTGAGGGTTATATTTTTCAGAGGACAAAACCCCTTATACCAGAATATTCAGTAATCAGACAAACTATTGGCTCAACAAGATTTGCCATTATTGCAGTTTACTGAAAGATGCCGGACGGGAATGTTCACAAATTTGCTGAAAGCCGTCATACCTGTGAAAACTGAAGCTGATGACCAAAGACTTCAAATAGAATAGCTGATGTATTGGGAGAATTGAGCCTGCAACTAAAAATAAAAATGAATGATTGAACGGGATAATATTTTTGAGACATGTAAGACAATTTTCAGTTCGAAAAATTACATAAATGATAAGAAAAGAATCAAACTTGAAACAAAAGTTGGCAACTTATACTATCTTTCCTAAACCAATAAGAATACTCAATGAACACCTCAAAATTTCATTTCACTTTTACCATATAAAAATCTATGAAGAAAGTAAGAGACAAGTCATGGAATCCAGTAATTTGGAAAGAGATTGAACAATTCAGGGACAATTAGAAGATAAAGTCACTGGGAAGCCATTACCTCAATTATTATTAAAAAAAGGAGAGAGGAAAAAAAAAGAAGAAAAAGAAAGAAAGAGGATTCCTGATTCATGTCAGTCAATTTTACTGCAGTTAAATTAAATACAAATATAATCCCCCAGTTTTCAAGATTCATTGAAAAATTCAGGCGCTGATAGTTAACAAGCAGCAATAAACACAGAGGAAATTAAATAATATTTATCAGTTGCTATCTAGGCAGAGCTCAAAATCCTTGCAGAAGTAAAAAATGAAATCAAGGAGACATGATTCACCAGGCTCAGCTCAGAACATGGCTTCACAAAATCGATGCACATATGGTTTTACACTTGAACAAAGAGAACACGCTCCTTAGTCCTTCCTATAGCCCTTGAAGAAGCCAAAATTATCAATAGGTAACTTTCTGCTTTAGCAAATTTAATAGATGTATTTTCTGATCTGCTAATATTCCTATTCTTATTCTAATCTTACTCAAATTTGCCAGATGATCCGGTTACTCCATCCCTCCCTCCCCCCCGGCCCTCCCTCTCTCTCCCCCCCCCCCCCCAATTTTGACGTACATCTTCATTGATTAAGGGATCAACATAGCTTCCAAATTACAGCTGATGTATACTCAAGAATAGCCCATTAGAGAAAACAATGAAGTTTTGCATGATGCACCTCAATGCTAGGAACTTCGTTTGATTTCATCAAGATCATTATTACCAGATGGATATTGAAGTTAACAGTCACAATGTAACAAAAATCTTAAATGTGAGAGAGAGAGAGAGAGAGAGAGAGAGAGAATTTACGTTCATAGATTGCCGGAATGTAAGAGAAACTACTGACGTGTAATTTTTGGGCATATAATTGAGCTCAAATAGGAATTCAATGAGTAAATGAAACACAGAAAAATGTCCAGAAATGAAATAATGGAGTACCTGTCAGCCTCCATCTCAACTCTCAAAAGCTGTAATTGAAGGAAATCAACGCCCTTTAGAAGGGACAAGACATTGTCAAACAACAGATGGACTATCAAACACTGGGAAAAATTTCTAGTACACAGCGTATACCTGACACTCGGCACTCCATCCACCCATTTCATGACACATGCAATATCTTGGGCTCACTAATCTCTCCACTAACGTCGTTAAACCAAAGCATCTAACTTCCCATTCCCACATCGATTCACACAACAATTTCACAAAAATTCATCCGTTTCCCTCCAATTGTCTTTCTCAGAGACATAGTTCCTTGCAATTCCATGAGATGCTAGTAGGCTAGTAGCTAAATAGTTGATTCTTAATATTTTTTCGCATGACTTCTTATTTACAGTTCACTGCTATTTATGCCATTATTTTCTAGTGTTACTATTTGTTACATCTTTTAGTCTTGAAATCTGACAATATTAAAAGAGAATCTGATAGGTACATTGCTAATTGGTAAAAGTTGATTCTTAACATTTTAATACGCTTCTAACTATTTCTTTGAAATATGTTGAACAAGCTCACAGACATGTTGAACGTGCTCATAAAACTAGTCGCAATGGTTTGGTTAGAGGAAAGCCTAAAGGACTAAAATAGATAGAGTTTTTTGGTTCTCTTTTTATATATCATAGTTATCGTACCAGTGCTTGTGAGAGTTCCTGCACAAATTGATTATATGCACCAATCGCTTTTTTTTTGGGGTCCAATTCAAGGAATTATTATATATAAGCGGCAAAGTAATTTTACTAATTATTACTAGGTGCAAACAAGTAACAATAATCTTCTTTTTATTTGGAATTTAAGTAAATTACACGATGCTTAGAATTTAATTCCTGTGGCGATGAAATCAATATTCCACGTAAGGAAGTTCACAATAGCAAGCTAGCAAGATAAGAAAAAAGGAACATGGAAAAAGTAGTCAGATGGAAAAATGAATTGGATAGAGAGGGAGGAGGGGAAAAAAAAAAAAAAGAAACCTGAAAAATATAGTGGTGAGTTAACAATGTTAATATTTTATTTAACTAATTAGGTAGGTTAAATGAACCCAAATTATTACACATGGCATGAAAAAGGTGGATGGAGTACCGGGTATACTTCGTGTACTAGAAATTTTTTCCCAAGCACAAATATATTCATTCATTCAATAACTAAAGAACTTTTTGACTCACTTTCACATAGTTTAAAGATCATCTTCTTTACGAAAACGGGATCTGTAACTGTAGAATCCAATGAATTCAAAAAAGATAGAAGGAAAACCAGAAAGAAACTTTTTCGGGTTTTCTGCAATGGAGAAGGGCTTTCAACTTCAGTGGTTTCAAACAAATATATATGTAGAAATAAAAGATGATTACGGTACCTTACCGCTTTAAGCTTTGATAAATACTCCAATTGGAGATAAAAATAGCAGGAACTCGATCGAAATGCCTGGCGCCGCGGGCTGCCCCCTGCCGTTTGTTCAGTGAAAATACAACAAGACCGGCTTGGTGGGAGATTTGAACCAAACCCAAAACTCCGAAGGTTTCCAGTTTTACGTGGCAAAATTGCAACAAATATTTTAAAAAATAATAATAATAAAAAGATTAGAGGAAATTGCAAGATTTGACGATATTTATATTGTCATGCGCAAAAGTACACCACTTAATAAAATTGAGCAAAATGGCGATTTTTTATTTTTTAGGACAAAAATGCACCTTTGACACAACTATTTAGAATTACAGCGCCTAAATATTGAGAAATACATCTAGCAATTATGGTAGATAATTGTCGAGATATATAAATCAACTACATGGAGTGCATACACTTTGCTAAATTTATTGTCGAAAATTATCATGATCAATTATCGATTCGTACAAAAGAATTGTATGAAATGTTATACTTAAAATTTTTAGCAAAATGTAACTGTTGAAAATTATTGCACATAAAAGTAGGGATAGATAAATTGTATAGAACCTGGAAAAGGGCATATAGGACATTTTATTCAAAATTTTGTCATTTTTGCACATGTTATAAAATGGTAATATTTTTCAACTTGCACTTTTAAATTTTGTCATTCATGAGATTTCCCCAAACTTATATAATATAATAATAAATTAAAAACAACAAAGTTATGTGGTTTTATACACGTGACTATTTGTTATTAGTAATTGAGTTTTCTTATGGAATAGCTCTAAAGAAAAAATGACAAACATATTCTACTTATTATACTTATTTTTATTGTGCTTTTGTGCCCGGGCATTTGATTACTTATAAAATTCTTATTGCATATGAGGCTATGCACTATTCGAAATGGAAAACTCAAGGCAAGGAAGGGTATGTTGCGTTGAAAATTGACATTAGCAAAGCCTATGATAGGCTTGAATGGGGATTTCTTGAAGGGGTTATGGTTCGCATGGGGTTTTCTCGGCGGTGGATTTGATCTTATTCTTATATGTGTTACTTCTGTGAAATATTTCATCTTGCATAATGGCAGTGAATTGGGACCAATTACACCAAAACGAGGGGTAATACAGGGCCGTCCTTTGTCGCCCTATTTATTTATCATTTGTGCTGAAGGGTTGTCTAATATTTTGAGTTGGAAAGTGGAGGCTGGGCTTATTCATGGGTGTAAGGTGGCCAGATGTGCTCCATCGATCTCACATCTATTCCTTGCTGATGATAGATGCTTCTTTTTTCTTCAGGGCTAACATGTAGGAAACTGAGAGGATCATGGATTTGTTGCATACATATGAGCTGGAATCTACTCAGTCTATTAATTTTCAGAAATCAACCCTTTCTTTTAGCAAGAACGTCCATACTAATCAACGTCATGCTATCTGTACTTTCTTGGGAGTTGATATGACGGGGGGTAATGAATTCTATCTCGGATTGCCATCCTTATTGGGTTGGAAGAAGAAAGAAATTCTCTCATTCATTAAGGACATAATTTGGAAAAGACTGAATGGGTGGAAGGAGAAATCTTTATCAAGGGTTGGCAAGGAGATTTTGTTGAAGTCGGTAGTTCAGACTATCCCCAATTATGCCATGAGTGTATTTTTGTTGCCAAATGATCTTTGTGTGGAGATTGAGAGAGCTATAAATGCGTTTTGGTGGTGAAACAATAAAGGGGCAATAAAGAGAATTCCATGGATGAGGTGGGAAAGGCTTTGCTATCCTAAGCAGCGAGGCAGCCTCAGGTTTAAACAGTTAACATGAGATAAATTTGGCTCTTCTGGGAAGCAAGGGTGGAAGTTCTTGGTTGAGCCTCATGACTTAGTCACAAAGATTTTCAAAGCTCAATATTTCCTGTACACTTATTTTTTGCAGGCCAAAATGGGGTACAACTAGGGGTGGGCGTCGGACGGGTCGGGTCGGGTTTGGCCTCAACCCGAACCCGACCCGACATTGAGTCGGGTTGGCGAGTTTGGAACCGAGCCGACTCGACTCGGTTCCATAACCCGACTCAACCCGAGTCAACTCAGGTTGACTCGGGTCTCGGGTTGGGCCGGCCCAATACCGGCCCAACTTGAATTTCGGCCTAGAATTTCACCAATTTATTTTTTTGACATAGTTCAATGTGATTTAAGCCCAAAAAAATTAAAAATCGAGTTTTGTTATTTTTTTAGGCACGTTTCCATGTGATTCAAATTTAATAAAACTAAACAAAGAACTTCAGTTGAGAGAGAATTTTTGAGTGTTTTGAGTGAAATTGTAAAAGGAAAAACAAACTAATAATAAAGAATGAAAATGTTGTGATCTTAAAACGAAAAAAAAAATTTGGTAAAAAAAAAAAATAATAAATAACCGGGTTGACCGAGTCGGGTTAAGCGGGTTGACCCGGGTTGGACCGAGTCGACCCGAAACCCGACCCGACCCGGTCGGGTCCTCTCTACCCCCAACCCGTGCCGACCCGATTGCTACAGTACCCCCCCCCCGATTTGACCCGTTTCGGGCCGGTAGAGTCGGGTTCATCGGATTACCGAATCGGATGCCCAGCCCTAGGTACAACCCAAGTTTTGTTTGGCGGAGTATTATAGCCAGCCAACTTTTGCTCATGAAGGGCACCTGATTTAGGATTGGCACTGGGTGTGGTGTGAGGGTTTGGAAAGATCCCTGGTTGCTTGATGATGCTGATGGGCTTTTTTCTTCTTCTATGATCCGGAATGGTGAGAACATTACAGTGAATCAACTTATGGTACCGAGTGCCCGTAGTTGTGATATAGAGGTCATTCATGATTTATTCAACTCTAAAGATTCGGCTTTTAATCTTGTAGGTTCCAAATTGGATAAATGGAGGTTAATGATCGGATTTTTGTATTTTTTGGAAACATGAAGTCAAGGGAATTTATACAGTGCGAAGTGGGTACCGTTTGGCTCAACAAGTGCACCATGGTGAACTTTTTTCCCCAGTCAATCGTCTTCGGAGCCTCATTTGGAACCTAAAAGTGCCGCCGAAAATCAAGAATTTTGTTTGGAAAGGTTCTCTAATGTCTTCCCTACTATGGACCAGTTGCGTAAAAAGAGGATTAACGTAGAGGGCCAGTGTCCGCTTTGTCTAGTGAAGAATTAGACTACACTTCACTACTCTGTTGATTGTAAATTTGCCTGCTTGGTATGAGCTGCTTCCTTGGTTGATCTCTAGCATGGTAATAGCCAAATCTTCAAGGAGTGGTTGCTGTTTTTTCTGGGCAGCAAGGATCAAACCACTAGGGAGAAGGTGGCTATGTTGTGTTGGGCGCTTTGGCATAACCGTAATGAAGTTGTTTGGCAAGTGCGTTCATTTATGCCACTTAAGGTAGTATCTTTCGCTAATCTTTTGTATAACCAATGGAGTGAAACAAGGGTGCTCCAGAATCATGGAGGAACTAATCCCACACAAACCAATCTGCATTGGACAAGGCCGGCTGCTGGTTCATTGAAATTAAATGTAGATGCAGCAACTTTCCCAGCACATAACCTTGTTGGCATCGGGCTGGTTTTGTATGATGAGAGAGCGTCTTTCGTGAGTGCAAAGATTGTTTAGGCGATGGGATCTTTCGAGGCAAAGATGTCTAAGTTAATAGGGGTTCGTGAGGCTTTAATCTGGATCAAGGAGATGAACCTTCCTCGTGTTACGGTAGAGATGGCTGCATTGGTCATCTTTGAAGCCCTTCGTTCATCTCATGTGGATTTGTCTCCCTTTGGTTTAGTCTTGGATAATTGTAGGCTTTTGGTATTAGAACTCGATGGCATTGAGTTCACTTGTGTTAGGAGTCCTGCAAACCAGGTTACTCATAGGTTTGTTAGAGCGGTTGGTTCTTTGTCTGGTCCTAGTGTGTCATTTAATGTGCTCCATATTTGATCGAGGATGTACTCTACTTCGATTCTATGATTGAATAAAATTCCTTTTTTCAAAAAAAATTATACTTATTTTTATTTTGGAAGGGAAATTTTATTTATTTTTTATAATAGCTATGAAATGTTAATTGGGGATAAATCATTTTTTGAAATCGGGATAAATCATTTTTGATATTATCTCATTATTTTTATAAAACGTATCCTAATACTAATATTAGTATACCACTAGTTTTTCACCCGTGTGATACATATGAAGAATAATTCAAAATAATCTAACTTATTATTATAAGGATTTGAGAAATTAGATGGCCACACATATAAAAAAAAATTTTGAAAAATTTGATATCGTAGTATAGTATCATATATTTGTTTAAGAATAGGATTACATAGACGGATAGTTACTTCTTTTTAATTTTATTTTTTAAAATTTTTAATTATTAATAGTTATATTTTTTTGGCAAGTATAGTTGTATTTTATTTTAATTTTTTTGTATGATATAAAGAACCAATTCGTACAAATCATCAACTATATTAACTTTATTTGTGTGTCTCAAGACTCATGTGGTATGTTGATATCTTAATCAATTCTCAAACCCTTGAACAAATCCCCTCTTGATTGCTGGTTTTTCATCAAAATGAAAAGAAGAATTAAAAATGTGAATATAAGATAACTTGAAGATGTAATTATGAAGATAAGATAAAATTATGAGTATGAGATAAGATGTAATTTTGGAGATAACTGGTGCAGAATATTAAAAAAATGGATATAGAAAGTATTTACCACACCGATTATTACATTTGAAAACAAAAATACTAAATTATCCCTACTTCTAGGAAAACTGTGGTAAGATTGTACCGCGGCTCCTTTCATTTAATTAATATAGAGATTTGTGTGCGTCAAGACTCATGTGGTATGCTGATATCTTAATCGATTCTCAAACCATTGACCAAATCCCCTCTTAATTGCTGGATTTTCATCAAAATGAAAATTAAAAATGTGAATATAAGATAACTTAAAGATGCAATTATGAAGATAAGATCGAATTATGAAGATGATATAACTCAAAAATTCTAGATATAACTCGAGCAGAATATTAAAAAAATGGATATAGAAAGATTTACTACACCGATTACTACATTTTGAAACAAAAATACCAAATTATCCCTACTTCTAGTAAAAGTGATAGGAAAACTATGGTAAAATTGTACTGCAACTCTTTTCATTTAAGTAATATATAGATTCTAGAAAAAGTGGTGGGAAAATTGCGGTAAGATTGTACTGCAGCTCATTTCATTTAATTAGTATATATATTTCAATACGTCGAAATCTGACCACATAGATTTTAAGAGAATGAGGTGAATAGGGAAGAAAATTGGATATTTGGAGGTGAAAACAAATGAAGAGTCATTTCTACTATACTTTTCAATACGTTGAAATATGACCAAATAGATTCTAAGAGAATGAGATGAATAAGAAAGAAAATTGATATTTGTAGATGAAAACAAAAGAAGAGTCATTTTTACTATACTTATAAAGGAGAAAACCTCTCACGCTTGATGATAAAATTAAAAACAATGTTGAAGCCAAGTTAAAATTACTTTTTCTTTCTTTATTTGCATTGATTGATTATTATCTACATTCATTAAAATTACATAATTTTTTTTCCAACATTTGATAATTTAAATATTTTCTTTGGTGTATGGATTCCTACTCCAACCATCCATTTTGTATTTAAAAATAAAAAATAAAAAAATAAAAAGAAGAGTGACGGAAAATTTGTCAAAAAACACAAAGACGGGGACCAATTAACAAGAAAATGACAATGAAACGGGACTTTTTGCGCCAATTGCCGATTGAAAATGTGTGGTAACTTCCGGTATACAACTCAAAGCCGCTGGCTTTATAAGCCTCTCTCCTTGCAAATCAGCAGTAGAAATTTCCTAAATCCTGCAACGATCAGTGCAAAAAATCATTAATTCCGAGGAGCCCATGAATCAGCATTCGAACCCAAACCCCATGAAAAGGCCCCTAATGGAAATTGATAAGCCAACAACCCTAATGTGCACAGTGGCGGCCATTGATCACACAGACCTCTTTTATAGAGTCTGCTCTGTCTGCGAAAGAACTCTCGCTGACAACCCAAATGCTTGCAGAGACTGCAACTTCAAGAACTCGTTCAACCCCTCTTCCTCCGGCTCCAAGCGCCTCTTTCGGGTCCTTGTAAGTATTGACAAGAAAAAGGAAATATATTCGGTAGTGTGTCACGAAGATATATTTATCTTAAGGAAACTGTTGTAAGCCACCAAAATAATAATAATAATAATAATAATAATTGTATTTGATGTAATGTATTATAGATGTTTGTAACACTTTTTCTCGGGTTCTTGAACGTGTAAATTTTCTTTCCTGAAATGGGTTGTGGTGACTATTGGATCCTGAATGTTGTTACAAGACAGTACGCTTTTATTTTATATGACTGAAATATGTTCTTTTTTGGGGTACTTCGCAGATGTCTATAGCCACTGATAAACAGGTTTTTGTGGTGATAATGTTTGATCGGGCAGCTAGAGTGCTTTTTGGTTGCTCTGCCGACGAGTTTTTTGACTTTGCCAAGACTCATCCCTTTGCCGGTATTTTTCTCTGTTTACTTGAATTTTGATGTAAATTTTGTTTCTGATCCAAGTTATCTTTGGGGTGCAAATTAAGCACTTATTTACTAAAATAGCTTTTCTCATAAGTGATTTTGAGAATGTGTAGTTGGAAATGAAGTTTGGCCTCTTGAAAAGCTTTTTAGCAAATATAGGGATATTGAACAAGCTCTAAGCTGATTGTACTGGTAAATGGATTGTTGTCTGCTTAACAGCTTAAGTGATCCTGTAATACCATATTTTGTAAAACAGCCATGTATGTAAACTATTCTTTTTGAAACTAATGGCCCTCAAGAATATTTTAGTAGGATAAGACCATATTAAAATTTTCTTTTTAATAAAAGAAGCTAATGGAATGTTCACTAGTTTAGCTTGAATCTGCACTTTAAGCTATATCATTACTCTTCTATTCTAATAAAACCCTTGTATTTACTCTGTAACATAATAAATGAGCAAGCTTAGTCTTGGCTATTAGCATTCCTTTTGGAGGTTGTGAAATTGGTGGTTCAGATTTCAGAATTAAGGGCATTTGCTTTCCCGAGATCCCAGTTGTGATGAATTGAAAGCAGCCAACTCATTCCTTCAACTGGAAATTGTTTTCTGCAGCTGTAGCAGCTAGTAGAGCTCTTGAGGGAGAGATGTTGAGAGTGACACTTTCAAAACCAAGGAATGGTAATGCACAACATCTTCGAGTGGTATCCGTTGTGCCCTTACAATCTGGATTTCAGTCAGCTATTGAGACTTTGAGGGAATTGTATTGAGCAAAAAATGGTACCGGGTTAGTTATGAAAGCAGCATGTATCTTTTAAGACTTTGCTTTAGAATCCTATTTCTCATTTCAAGAACGAGTAAAATGGCAATCCTGAACCGATGTTATTTTTAAGATGAGAGTAGTATTTTAAATTTATATTTTTAGTTTTCTTTCTTACTTCGAACATGATAGCTCCGCAAGCCATGGAATATTGTTGTTTCATGGTTCACAGCATACATCCAGACACTATGTCCCTTCTAGAGCAACAGTGCGCAAAACAAAAAATGAAGCAGCTCACACACATACACCGTTGCTGTATCTTCTCTTCTAGAAAGGTCCTAATCTAGTGAAGAGAGCTACTACACCCCCTTTCCAGCTGTCCTTGGAGGATATTCGGGAAGATTGAACAATAAAATGAAAGAAAATCTACTATCAAGGTAAATCGGTAAATGCCTCTTTTTTTTCCCCTTCTCTTTTTTCATGAATTACTACTTTGCAAACAATGCTGTTGACTTTGTGTTATTGGATTGAAAGTTATAAAATTTAATTGTGTGCTTACCCAGGTTTACAAGTCTTGATTGAATGCATCTGTATTTGTGGTGTCAACTAATGATCAAACGATGGGTCTACTTACATTTACACCACTAGAAAGATGATGTATCCTGTTGAAAATGCTGTTGCAAACTATATGTGCCTGGAATGATGCAAAGAAGTATTCATCCTGGCTATGAATTCTAGTTAGAATAAAGACTACTGAGTTTTGACTTGACAAGTGATTAGATAGCAGAATACCAAATGTGAAGACATAAAGTAGGAAGCGTGGCTGGGGTGTAAGAGATCCAAAATTCGTATGTGCTAAGAGCACCTCCAGTGGAATGTCCATTAGAGAAACTTTTTAGCCACATCATCTAAAAAAGCTAACGCGACATTGGAAAAAGTAGAGAATGCCACTAGACCCGCTAGATGTAGAAAGTGTAGTAGACATTGTTCATTGCAGTTTTACACTCTCTCACTTCTTCATTCTCTCTCATCACAACTACCAAACAAAACCATTAATTGCTTGGCAGATGACCCACTATTTCTTGCGAATCACAACACCATCGAAGATCTCTTTTCTCAATTTTGTCTTATTCTAGCCATGTATAGAGCAATCCACGTTGCTCCACCTGAGATGCTCTAATATTCTGGGATCGAGATACTACGACGATGTTTTATTCTGCTTTGGCAGAATAGAATTGAGCAGCTGATCCTATTGTATGCAGATTGATGAGTCAACTTCATATCTAGAGTGTAATCACGCATGCTTTGTACTTGATTTTTCAGTCTGCCTATAGCTAATCACTAAACAGAATAGATACATCAGATCAATTGAGCAGATGCAGCTGAAATGGCCTCAATGAAAATCAAATCCAAAACATTAATATTTATACATATTGCTGTTGTATTTTTGTTTCCCTGATGAATCTGAGCAGCAAAAGTTGGAATATAATCATGCTATATGATTCTCCAATAATGCAAAAGCCATTCCTTTTATACCGGGGGTGCTCCTGGAGGAAGCCTGGCATTATATGATATTTCGGTTCAGTCTAGGCCAGTACATGATGGTTACGGATATAGTTCCTCTTGAAAGAAATATGGTCTTACTATGTAAAATAATCTTTACAAGGTGTGTTAAGAAATATGTAGGAAGTCAAAAAAATCCATGCTGGCTTCCTCTGCGCTACTGTTAATGTTTCTCTGCTGTAACTTTAGCTGAATCAATATCCAGCTGTCTGGTTGATGTATATGAGGTTTGATATCTGTGGTAAATCTAATATGGAAATGGATGAAAGATAAAAATGAGGATTGTAATGCACTTATGTTTTTAGATGCTTGATGAACATTGGTTCTGCAAGCTGACTCAATAATGTGGTTTGGTTTCTTGGAAGGAAAAAATTGATTGCTATTGCATAATGTGTGGTTGAAAAGTGGGGAAAAGTTGTGAATCTTATCAAATGTATAGTTAAAAATGATTATGGGAAAACTTGATTCTTGAAAGCCATAAAGTTGGATTCTCTGGTTATCTCTAAATTTCGTTGTACATTAAGTGGTTTCTATATAAGGGCCTTTGCTGATTATGATGAAGCTTATCTTTAATGGGTCACATTCTTAGCCTGTCTGCTAACATTCTATGGTTCTTGGGGATTCTATTGGAAAGTCAACATACTGATATTTATGTACAATTTCTTTTACCATAGAACAGAATCTTCTCCTTTACAGTTTGTGTCAATAATTTATACCATGTAGTATGTTTAGCACTAACGAAAGCATTGTGACTTATTAGCATTTTCAATGGTATGTGAAAATGAAGACGTCAAAATGTATTTATGGAGAGAAAAAAGGTCTTTAATTATGTATTGCATACATGAAGTGTGTAGGTGAAAACATTCCCACACTAAGGGTTTTCTGTCCAGATCACATAGGGGCAATGTGACGATCTTGGGTCGATGAAAGTTTTCCTTCCATCCATCTCTTCAACATTTCTAGTGATGCTTTTGGCTGGTCCATGGGAACCATGTGACCGGCATCATGCACCTTGAGGAAGGTCAGAGATCCATGGTTTTTCTGCAATCCGGCCTCCACCCCATCGACTGAAAATGGAGTGGTAGTAGCTGCTACAAAGTCTTTCTGTCCAGACCATTCCATAGCATGGACCCATCTTGAATTTCCTAACAAGAGCACAAAAGCATCATCAAATTCACTAAGATTTCTGATGTAAAACTATTTTGATACTGATACTGATATGGATTGAAGGATCTTACCAAGCCAGTTGCAAATGAGATCATACTCTCCAGCATAAACCAGCAACTTAATTCCATCTTCCAAAAGTGTAGGTATCCCAACTTCAAGATTCCGCATCCAGTCTGTCAGCATTGCCTGATACACCGTAGAACTACAGGAAACGAAATCTATGTTCCTGACACCAAGAGCATCTCTAACAGATTTCTGGTTCAGAAAAGTTTCCATACTGGAGAAGTCGTAACACAAGTCACCTTCACACTTCTTTCGGATATCATAGTACTGCAAATTATTGTTAACAAAAGGTGTTTCTTATTGTATTTCTTTAATCATTGTTCGCAGATAATAAAAAGTTTAGCTCTCTCTTACATTTACACCATTAGCTATTCCCACTATCTTGTTGAAGATGGTGTTACAAGCCATGAATGCCGCCACACAGGAAGATTCTCCATCGGAGCCTGGAGAAATTTAACAAAATGTGTTGGGCTTTAAATTAAACAGGCACGTGCCAGAGGACATTGTTGCAGAGTAAAAAGAAGTTTTTGGATTATCATTACCACAAAGCTTGATCGCCTGTTCACATTGTGAAACTGATTTGCTCATGCTTTGGTGGTCAGATTGTTTGATCAGGTTCATGTCCAAAGCATAATCTGTGTATGCTGCATACTGAATCTCTGGATTGGTAAGTCCATTTCCAATAGCAAAACCCTGTAATCATCCAATAAAACCCAGGTGAAAATGAGTAGAATCCGAAGGAAAAAGAACAAGGTAAAATCAACAACATACCTTCAGGTTGATGTGAATTCCTTCATTATTCTTGTTTCCTCGATGAACTCGAGAGGCAAAAGCCGGAATATAGTGCCCGGCGTATGATTCTCCAGTTATGTAAAAATCATTTTTCACATACTGAGGATGCTCCTTGAAAAAGGCCTAACAGCATGAACAAACAAGATATGTCAGAAATTGCAGAACTAAATGGGAAATTCATAGTATTGGTTCAATACAGGTTGAAGGTAGAAAAAAGACCTGCATGAAGTCATAAAGATCGGCACTAACACCCTCCTCATTATGCCGAATATCCCCTTTATCAGAACTATAGCTAAAACCCGTTCCTGTTGGCTGGTCGACGTATATAAGATTTGACACCTGCATTTTGAGATTTTTGTTTAACATTTCTTGATTATGAACGGACATGACATATAATAACAGAGAGACAGAGAAGAAAGCTCCTCCTCAAGTACCTTGTCCCAACCAAAATCATTCCATTGAAGAGACAGATTGCTTGTTAGGTGGAAGGGGCCATTTTCGTAGAACAAGGCCAACTCACTGCTGCACCCCGGTCCTCCAGTTAGCCATATAACAACTGGGTCACTTCTGCTGTTTCTTGATTCAAAGAAGAAGTAGAACATCCTGCAAAATCATTAATTCAAGCTTCTCTTTATAACAACAGCGACTATATTACATGGGGCATAGATTATTATAGATAGAAATCTAGACCGGGCATCTTTAGTGTGCGGAAGCCGGTAGTATCCAGCATGGTGTCCGAAATCTTGAATAGAAGCCCCTGATTCTTGAAGAAATGGGAATACAAATCGCTTTTCGACAATTGTTGATGTGGAGTCTTCTTCTTCATGATGATGATGGTGATTCACATCATGCTTTGGGAACAAGTTGAGGCCTCTAATGAGTTTTTCCGCCTGTTGTTTTGGGAATTTCAGATTGGAAGACAGGAAAAGAGTGTCATCATCACTAGTCTCTGATGCACATGAAAAGCTTGAAGCTATGAGGAAAACACAGAGAGACAAAAGAAAGGATTGAGAAACGGGCAGTGCCATTGTTGTGAGTTGTTTCTTAGGGGGAATGCAAAGACTCTTTTCTTCGTGCCTTATATATATAGCTCTCCACGCGCGCGCACACTCTCTCTCTCTCTCTCTCTCTCTCTAGTGTGCGTGTGACACAGAGAGAGAGATGAAGAAAGTGGGAGTAACTAGATTTTAACGGTCGGTTTATTTTGTGTTTCTTTTAAATTTTTTAATATTTTGTTTGTTTACTTTTACCTTTCTGGTTATATATGATGAGAAATGGTTTCACGGGGCAGAAAAGGCCAAAGGAAGTAAAAATGAACTCATTGCATTGTAAAAAAATGAACACTCATTATGTGATAGTCCCAATTATAGGTTGATATCCATTCTTTAAAATGTCACATTATAATCATTCAACTTTTCACGGCTGAGAATAGACTTGTTTTCGTCAAGACCCATGTGATCTAATGACATCCTAGTTTTTGCTTAAACCCTTAGTTAAGGGTTTGATTCTCCACCCTTACACTCCCTTTGTAATGTCAAAAAAATAGACTTGTTTTCAGTCTCTTTGGTCGCCATTATAACACCTTAGTGCATTTCGAAATGTCAGAATTTTAGTAGATAAAGACACTTCAACAAAACAATCCATTTAAGTATTATGAAAATTTAAAATGGTATTGGTAGCAAAATAATCGATTTAGAATATGCTACTGTGACCATAAGTTCGTACTACGACTTGAATGTATTTTTTGTTTTTGTATATTCTAGGAATAATAATTTTCAAAGGAAATTATGCAACTTTCTAAATATGCTAGGTGAATTGAACTTTGAGACAGAGAGTTGTGTTCAACATTCCTTCCTTGCTTCCAAAATTAGCATTTCTTTCAATTCTAGCCGGAATCATGTGCCACTGAAAGTTTGCCTAAAATTGCTTGCATTGTTAAGTTACTTAACTTGTCTTATCTCCGTCTTTTATGATCTTTAAAAAAAAAAATGAGAAAACAACCATCGATAGATCGAACATAATACAAAATTCGTACTGCCCTCTTGGATATTTAAGTGTTATCATTTGGTGACAAAGTAATCGATTACTCGTCCCGACCCTATCCAATTTTGCGAGCGTAAATCCAAACATACATAATTCCAAAAATCTACAACCGAGAATGCTTTATCAATTCATAAAGTTTGGTGAGAGAAGATGACACAAGTCAGTTGCATGCAATTCAAGTATCATTCTTTCTGTTCCTTGCTTTACTCTAAAGTGCAAGTCACCTTTTCTTAAAGAGAGAATTCAGTTTGATTGATGGCGTCATGTGTTGTTCACCATCTCGTCCCTTTGCTTAAAGCAATATATTTTGTCAATTAAAATCCTTTTATTTTTTTATTATTATTTAGTACAAAATGTGACAAATTAATCATATATAAATTACCAACTGAAATTCATATTGGATTTTACTATTTTAGTATGGAATGGTGTTTTTTTTTTTTTGAAGGGAAGTATGGAATGGTGTTGATGACCTTAATTAATTAGATGTGTGTATAATTAGGAAGACAAATTAAAGCTAGTAGTTGAGGTCCCGTTTGATGATGATCATTTGCTTATTAGATATATTTTGAAACTATTTTGGATGGAAAATTTGAGTCATTTGACTTCCGTCTGAAATTGTTAAGTCTATGAATATATAGATACAATGTTAGTTCATTCATTCTATTTCACGATGGTTGTACTTGTAGACTAAAACGTCGTCCAGAGTGATCGAAGGCTTAGTTTCGTTAGATCATAATTATATTCTTCTCTACATTTTTAGGGAGGAAAACTAGGAATGCATTGGCTTTGCACGGTTGGATGAATAGGGTTAGTGAATACTTCGAGATTAATTACATCTATCGGTGGATTCCTACAACTATTATCTATGGCTTTGCACGGTTGGATGAATAGGGTTAGTGAATACTTCGAGATTAATTACATCTATCGGTGGATTCCTACAACTATTATCTAGCTGAATTGATACGATCTTTTCTTCAATCAATTCAGGGCTAAATTTGTCTCCTCTTGCTACACTTTCCACGTTTAACTTTCCCTTTTTCTCGTATTTTTTTTTTATTGTATACACCAACATTTTATACCTTCTCTATACTATTTTCTACAGTTGCGTTTGATTTTTTTTTTTTTCCCAGTGGTCAAGTATATGCCCCCACTGATTTAATTGGATAGCTACTTTATGATATGATAGGAGAATTAATCTTCTATTCGTCTAGCATGAAAATTCCGCTTGAAGTGTCATGATGCTTTGACAAATAAATAACTACACATATATAAAATATATAAATAAAATACAACCTTAATTAGGTCCCTAGTATGCGGAGTTCTCCCAGCTAAGAGAAGACGATGAGAATGGCACTGAACAAAATCATTAAAAGCCAAATGCATTTAAAATTTGAGTCGTTTTTCTTCAACGAAGACTCAAAAATATGTCCCTTCATCAACGATCTCCTTGTTTTATCTACTACACTGGGTTTCATATAACTCGTTTTATTGGTATTCCATTAGTGTTTGTTGGTCTTGGTCATATACGTGCTAATATGTTGGATCCAATTGGGGAAAAAATGATCATGAACTCAAAAAGCATGTCAACATGGTGACAAATAAGTTTATAGTATTATGATTCAATAATAAGAAAAAAATTTGTTTAGCCAATGAGGCAGTAGCCCATTTGGTTAAGGGGCTAAGATTGAGACATGAGATGTAGAGGTCTCAGGTTTGATTCTTTCTATATTGGGGTTTGTCTACATTTTATATGTAGTTTGTAGTCTCTTGTATAGGAGTTTTCTTGTAACCCTGTATAGGGGTTTGTATTATTGATCTCTGTGCGCTGTGTTTTATATGTAGTTTGTAATCTCATGTATAAGAGTTTGATTTCTTGTAGCCCTGTATAGGGGTTTGTATTATTGATCTATGTGCACTGTATTTCAGAATGATATATATCTATATGCACTTGTACTGTCATGATGCAGATTGTAATTGTACTTTAAAAAAAAAATCTTTAATTGAAGAGATTGTCGGATGAATTAGACATATAACTAACTATTCTTTGATTTCATCTACATATATATATTTAATCAGATTATTATGTACTGCATAGTTCTACATTATTCCTTTTTTTCTCAATTTTTTGTTTTGAAATATAATTAGATTGCTAATAGGTGTTGAATATAATGATTTTTGTTATAATAAAAGTCTCAACGCTGAGATAATGCTTTTACTTTTTCACACTATCTGTATCTTGTATAGCATTTTTCTTTCTCAGTATCTAGATGCACATTTTAAAAAGAAATATATATATATATTTATATAATTAGTCAATTAAGTTTATTCATATATTAGACCTGTTTAGGACATCTCCAATCTAAATCTCTATTTTCCCCTCCTCTATCTCTAAAATACAGATTTATAATCTCTATTTCTTTTAAACTTCTCCAACCCATAATCTCTAAATTTTATCCAAATCTCTATATTTCCTATTTAACTTAATTTACAATTAGGTACCATATTTTACAAATTGAAAAATTAAATATCAAACATAATGAAACAAAGAATTGAGTCATTAATCGACTAATTATCTCAATTAGCAAGCTTAATATGTAATGTGTGCATATTTGTTTCCATAAATCCAAACTTTTATTTTTCATCCCACATAGTACTACTCTTTTGAATACATGTGAAATTTAAAAAAAAAAATTATTGCAATCAACAAACAAAATAATAAGTACTAGATAATTCAAATTACATGAGGTGATAAAAAATTTGCGATAAATAAAATAAAAAGACTAAAACGAACGAAAAATATAAAAACTATAAACACTAAAAAATCAAAAAAAAAAGATTGGGGCTACCTTGCAATTTTTGGAATGGCATTTCCGTAAATTGCAAGGCCTCTATTTGCAAGGCCTCCAAATTTGGAGGTTTACTGTTGCCATCTCCAAAATGGAGATGTCATTTGGAGACCGGTTGGGGGGAATGGACACTCCATTTTGGAGATAATCTCTAAAATAGAGTGTCCGTTGGAGATGTCCTTATACGAGTCATCTTGCAAAAGTCTCTCTAAATTATTTCAAAATCACGTTTGAAATTCACGTTCGGTATTGGTGAATTGTAAACATGGGAGAAAGTACATACTTATTTGAGTATTTCTCCAAAGCTTCCATAATATAATTAATTAAATAGTGGACTTAAAGAGAAATACGTATAAAATAATTTGTATAAAATAAAATAATTTAATATTAGAAAAATACATCCAAATGAATATGCTACTGGGAATACGGTGAAAATTGATTTGGATCACCGCTTCGACCGTTTCGGGGGAAGTTGAATTCATTTTTGTCCTTTTTTTTTGGGGGGTGGTTGTGGGGGGGGGGACATCACATTATTTTTTTCTTTTCAAAAAAAAAAAAAGTTATGAAGTCATACCACACCATTACTATGCTACTAATTTGACCGAAGATTACTTATATGAAAGTCACACTTTGCTAATTAAAGTCAGCTATATTACTAATACCTTTTTTTTAAGTTGAAAGTCACATGTCAAAATAATCTTTTAAATAAAAGTTGCATTTATGTGACTTTTAAGTCACATATAGAAATTTTGTCCTTAGTACATTTTATTAAAAAAGAAAGACATGTAAAAAAGTCGCATTTGTGTTACTTTTAAATTAGAAAAGTCACATTTAATTTAAAAAGTCAAAAAAGATTACATTTAATTAAAAGGTCATATTTTTAAAGTCACATATAATAGAAAAATCATACTCAATTAACTAAAAAATTCGTATATGTCAAAATTCATATATGTAAAAGTTAAAAAGTATAATAAATATATAAAAGCCACATTCGTGTGACTTTTAAGTCACATATTAAAAAGTCACATTTTATATAAAAAGTCTCTGCAAAATAAGAATCTTAATCACATATAAAAGTCACATTTTATGCTACTATCAAATTAAAAAGCCACAAATAGACAGTCACATTTAATTTAACAAGTTACACATAGAAAGTCACATTTATGTTACTATTTTATCAAAATATCACATTTAGAAAAAAAATCAAATTTAAGTAAAAAGTTACAGGTAAAATTTACATGTATGTGACTTTTATATTCTTTGTGTGACTTTTTCACATTTGATATTATTTTTGAATTAAAAAAATCACATATAAAAGTCACATTTTATATCACTATTGATTAAAAAAAATCACATATAGAAAAAGTCACATTTTGTGTCACTATTGAATTAAAAAATTACATATAGAAAAAGCCATATTTTATGCCATTATTTAATTAAAAAGTCGCATTTTATATAATTATTGAATTAAAAAGTTAAATATGAAAAAGTCACATTTTAATTGAAAATTCAAATATAGTCACATAAAGAAAAAGTCACATATAAAAAATGTTATATAAAAAATGCTACATTTAAAAAAATCACGTATAGTAAAAGTCAAATTTAGTATCACTATTGAATTAAAAAGTCTCGTTTTGTGTCACTATCTATATATATCTAAATCAAAAGAAATCAAACCCGATTTTTCCGCCTAAATTGATGTCACTAATGACGTCATTTTCCTTTTTATTTTTTTGTTTTTAATTTTTTCCCTTGCCAACACGCTTTTACCTTTCTCTCCCCTTATTCTCTTCCTCAATTATATCTCCGATCTTCATCTTAGTATTTATTCAATTTATCTTTTTATAAAACTATCCCAATTTAATAAAATGTATTTTATTTCGTCTCCAACATCAAGTCGTCCGAGTACAAATCTGAGCAAATAACATTTTGAAGGTTCTATTTTCTTTGACTGTCATGTAGTTAATTACGGTCTTCCCTTTCCTTTCTCCTTTAAATCCTTGATTTACATCTCTACTGTTGATTTTTTTATCTCTTTTTTAGTTGGTAAATCAAAAAATGTTTAAAAGTTACGGATACATAGCATTAAATGGTGAAATTTTATCTGTCTTTTTTTTTTATTTTGGGCATATTTCTATTGAATTCTATATATCTGCATAAATTCAATTATTATTTGTCAAGAATCTGATCTTCTTATATGAATGGAATATTTTACTAATAATATTATTACGTATAAATTAATATTAATAATTACTAATTAATTAACATTATTAAATATTAATTACATCAACATTTTATCACTAATAGCACCAAGGTGTACATGTTGAGGACCATTAATAAATTTGTACATTCCCCCGTCATCTCAATTATTTTATCTCATTTACTTTTTCACAAGCATTAAGAAATGTTTGTTAGAAATGCACGTTTTGTGATTCGTGTTCCTAAATTGTCCCTATTTAATGTATAAAATTCAAAATTAATAGTGATAGTTAAAGTATTAAATATGGTTAGATTTGTGAAGTAATGCAAATTAAATATTTTAATATAGAATGAGACCATATATTTGGTATATCCTAAAAAGAAAAATGAGACCAAATAATTGGGATGGAAAGAGCAATTAATTCAATTTTCTTGCTCTATCAAGTATTTAATTTACTTTAATAATGTTCTTCTATTAAATGACATGATCTTACTCATATCATGATGAGAATTTTTTACATATTATCTAAACAAATTCTATTTTGACACAAGATTATTACATCATGAGAAAGTATAAATTTATTGTTCGTATAAATTTACTCACACATGACTATACTTTGATGTCTTAATATTCATTAAAATATTCATTATTTCTTTTATAAATTCTTAGCTGAATTTGCGGCTACGAATTTATAAAATATTGAGGATAGACTCATTCCACTGAGGTATATGTACAAGGAGAAAGAAGATTGCATGTGAAACGTTGATTAACATGTGAATTGTAGAATGAATATAAATTGTCTTTTCAATATAAGTATATTCGATTGGTACTACCATTAATGCTATTTTCTCCATTGGTACATGATTTGTGTTTTTACATTTTTAGAATATGTTTAACTACTGTAAATTCATTTAAAAACTTTCACATAGTTTAATTTCATACCCTTTTCTACCCGTATATCGCACAGGTGTTACACTAGTTGAAATAAAAGGGCTAATTATATCTACACCACTGATTTTACTAGATACACCACATTTTTATTAATGTGAACATCTCCAATCTTTGTTTCTTATAGTATTTAAGCCTCTATAAGTTTCTACTATATTTTTTCTTAAATTTTTGATTTAATTATCCTTTCATATTCTTAGTGGACGTTTGAATCTATTTATTCAAATTGAATTATAATAAGAAATTATAATGGGGTGAAATGAGTGGTGTAGATTTAATAAAAATTTAAAATTTGTGGTTATAAATGAGCAATTATCAAATCAGTGGTCAAATCAGTGGTAGGTAGGATTATAATGTGTTTTCTTAAAGAGAATCAAACACCTCTTTAATGATCAAATACATTTAAAAAAATAGATTTGTGTATCTTAAAATCATATGAAAATACGTAATTATGCATTATTAGACATTACATTTTGTTTATTTAAAAATTTTAAGCATAACCGGCAATGAAATTTTTAGATTTAAGATATCATTTGTTACAAGATTTCATGATAATAAGATGTTAAAAATAAAAATATGACAAAAATAAGTTAATAATTAAAGTGTAAATAATTAAAAATATAAAGGATGATGAACAAAATTAAAATATAGTGTGGTTAGTAAAAGATGTAGTGTCAATATATTCACCCATTAAAAAGTCATATTTTATGTCACTATTTAATTAAAAAGTTACATTTTATGTAGCTATTAAATTAAAAAATTATAGACAGAAAAAAACATATTTTTAAATAGCTATAATAGAATGAAGTATTGGGCCTAATTTATCCAAAAAAGAAAATAAAAGAAAAGAATTATGATAAAGTTGGGCAGGTTAGGGAATGAGCATGTGGTCATGGCCCGTGGAATACGGCATTACTACACCATTTGGCCGTAAATAATTTAATTATTTAAGAAATTGACGTAATTTTCAAATAAATACGCAAAATCGGTATATAGCCTAGTTTTCCCAATTAAATATATGGCTAAACTGTTATGATGGGCTCGATGAGTTGGGCCTCGTTACTACAGGTCCGGTACAGAAACATTTCAACCCAAATAATTTCAGAAAAGGCCCAAATAATTTATGGAATGGTTCAGTAACACGTAAAAATAATAATATAATAATACTAAATAAAATAAAATAAAAATAAATGCTATAATTTATACACCTTTAATGCCGCAAAAATACAATTTTTTTTTCTTTTTGAAAATTTCACTTTAATCCCCCCAGGTGTGCATAATTATATATATACTATTTATCCTGACCTTTAGAATTGGTAATTAGTTTCCTCATTTTTCCACTTCTTTCTTCCTCCCTCTTTGGGAAATCGAGGTGTCAATCATATCATGCTAAATAACATGATAGGCTGATCAAACCCAACCCCCCACCCACCCAAAAAAAAAGTAAAAAAAAAACGATTGGTATAAAATAAAATAAAATATAAATATAAGTGCTGGAAAATAATTTTAAAGAGTTAAACATTTTGAACCTTCAAAATATTTAAACCATACCTTTCCACCTTCAAATGTTGCTTTACTAGGCCTTCGATTATTATTATAACTCATTGAACTATAAAATGCTGTTAACTACCAAGTTCACTTGGAACCATGTCTAATGTTTTTAATTACTCACTATTAAGGAGTCTAGTAGTATTGTATCATTACATGACGAGAATGCCAAGCCCAATCACTGCAAAGACAAGCCCACTGTGACGTAGCCCATAATCTTACTTGATTGTCAAGACTTCCCCTTATTAACTTGTGTTAACATGACTAGTGGCAAGCCTATTTCCTCTCCTATGTCTAATTCTAGTTCCCTTCGTCTTCATGATGGCACTCTATAACTACCCACCAAAAATCGTGACCGAAAACATGTTTATTACGAATTAAAGGTACAAATATTACTTAGTAGTTTAAACTTAACAGACTATCGATAATAAAACTATGTACTATTGATACTTCAAGTTAGTTAGTAAAAAAAAAAATCAATATATGGCTGCTAAGTGGCAATCATATAACGTAACAACAAATTATCCATGTGCTAATATGTGTCTAGTGCCATAAATTGAAAGGTGGCAACCCTTATGCATGGTTGCCACTTGGCAACCATGCATAGGGCATAAGTGGCAACTATGCATAGGGCATGCAATTGTATAAATATAGATGTCTTCTCATTTCCGTTCAGGGCCAACAAAACTCTTTGATAAATTACTTCTTTGTCCTCATATTTCATGCCTTCATTATTATAGTCCATCAACTATCAAATATATATATTTTGGTCCTTTTTGCTATCTACAACTTCTAAATAAGCCCTTCACTTATTAACTCATGTATACTGGGTCCCAAGATTTGAGAAAGATACATGTTGATCATTAAAGTTTAGAAGTCTTATAACTCAGCATTTGAGACTTTTGAGTTCGTACAATATCAACTATCGATACTTTGGAGGACACTATCGATACTCTGAAGTAGAACACAAGTGGACTTTCTAACTCCAATGCCTCTTCTTTAAGTAGAATAAATCAAAAGGGAACTTCCTAGTGTGAGTGATTTCTATACCCTATTATGTGTTTTCTTATGTGCATAATATGATGTGATTATGATATCTACTATGTGTTATATGCAATTACTATGAGAAATGTTCATGGCATGAAGTTGCAAGAATTGTGTAAGTGTTGCAATACATAACTTTATGGTCCAATCATATTGCATTAAAGTTATGTTACTGTTAAGTGATTATATGTCTTGCATGACACTAAGATTCAAGTTTTCAAAAATAATTACCTTATGGAAGATCTTACCAATATTGAGATAATGTTTATGGCCATGTTCGGAATCATGTTTATGTACTTGGGAGATTAAAACAAGGTAGCCAATGACCAAGTCTTCATGTTAAGTTATGTTATGATTGGTACCATTTGAACACATGACAAGTTTCAGTTTATGGAGCGCTCGAGTAAGATCCGAAGTGGTATAATTGGGCCCCTTCATGATATGTTTTCAAACTAAAAAAATTGTATGTGCAGAAGTTACTCACTGAATTCTATAAATTCACATTTTTCTCATGTTTTCAAAATGTAGACGCTATAAAAGAATCTATGTGACTTGAATTCAAGCTCACGGGGTGTTATCTCTGGAGGAGGAGGAACATATGTATGTAACCGAACTGACTGTGCGTTATAGGACTGCATAACAATATGATCAGACTTCTTCAAGCTACAATTATCTGCTCCTAATTTATATTTTAATGTATTCTTAATCTCTCAATGAAATACATTACTTATGTCATAGTTTTATAGATAGATAAACTTGTAATTGACAACTACTACAATAGTATCGATAGTATGAAATATTACTATTAATACTTGTAGCCTAGAGTTGAAAGAAAAAAAATAAGGTGCGGCGTATTATCAATAATAAAATAGCAAGTATCGATAAAACAGAAACATAGTGAGCCAAATGAGTGTTCTCTTAATTGATTATTGACACTGTTATACAAAACCATTAATGTTTCACTATAAACATTTACAAGTATTGATAATCACTTACGAGCATAATTATGAGCTTTAATACTAAAACGTAATAGCATTTAGATCGTTTGAAAGTGGTAAAACTTAAATTACATAAGTCGTCCCAAACATGTGTACTTAGGGGCCGGTACATGAGTCGAGTGAAGCAACACAAGCAAGTAAGCAAGAAGGTGACGCATCGGGGCATTACATACTCCCTCTTGCAATGCTACACAATATCGCCAAGTGGTTGGTGCCCTTCAGTATCTCTCCTTTACCCATCCGGACATCTGATTTGCCATTAATAAGCTGTCCTAGTTTATGAGTCGTCCTACATAAACTCACTAGATAGCTGTTAAGAGGGTTCTTCGGTATCTCAAGCATAATGTCCACTTTGGTCTTTTTCTAAAGAAATGTCCAACTTTTCAACTTTTAGCATTCTCTGATTTTAATTAGGCCGGTAATCCAGATGACCGATCATTAACCGTTGCTTATGTCTTTTACCTAGGTCACTCTCCCATTTCCTAGAGTTCTAAAAAACAACGCACCATTGATCGCTCCTTCACTGAGGCCGAGTATCGTGTGTCAGCTTCCTGTACTTCCAAGGTTCTTTGGCTCCAAAATCTTCTTCGGGAATCTCGCATTCCTCTTTCCACTTCTCCAAGTATCTTTTGCGACAACCTGGATGCAACATACCTCTCTCACAATCCTCTTTTCACTCTCGTATAAAACATGTGGCCATAGACTATAATTTTGTTCATTCACATATCAAAAATGGGTCTTTTCGTGTCTGTTATATTCCCACACAGGACCAACTCATTGATGTTCTGACCAAATCCTTGCCCACTTCCAAATTCTCCAATTTACGGGTCAAGATTGGAGTCTCGAATGGATCCTCCATTTTGCAAAGGACATGTTAAGGAGTCTAGTAGTGTTGTATCATTACATGACGAGAAGGCCGAGCCCAATCATTGCAAAGACAAGCCCGATGTGACATAGCCCATATTCTTACTTGATTGTCAAGACTTTCCGTTATTGTATTGATATTCTTCCACATTCTTGTAATTATTATTTACCATATTGTAATGTCTTTTCTTTTGTGCATATTTGATTAGCCCAGAATATTGTATAAGGATTCATCTTTCCATTGTAAAGCTCTAAATTCTTAAGTTGCTATCGACGAAAAACCCAATTCATTCCACCGTCATACTCACCAAACTTTAAAATGTTACAAATTACTCATTGAAGTTTACACTAAATCTTCAGTCACTCGCAAAAATTTGAAGTGGTTCGAATTGTTACTCCTCAACTATCCGTTAATTACAATCTCTCAAAAGATGCTGATGTAGTTAATACTTAATAGAATGAAGTCATTAATCAAAAAAGCAACTTTTCGAAGAAAACAATTGAAAATCTCCCGAAATAATGTCTAGATGTGTGGACGATTGAGTTGATTTGGTAATTTTACAATCATTCATATTTGTAGGGTTACTTTCCAATGACGACTTTAATTCCTAGGCAGTGTAGATCGGAAGAGCGTTAAATATTGGCAAAATTAACAAATGTTTTATATGCGATCCATTCTGTTAACTCCAAAAACAATTCTTGTCTTAGAGATTTAATGAATAGCCAAGGGGTGAGTAATTGGCAAAATTTTGTAATGTTGAATGATGAGTAATTAACAAAATTTTAAAACTGGACAAGCGATTGAAGACACAAATTAACCACCGTGAGTAACATACAATATTTTAAAGTTCAGTGAATAATTAAGGACATGATCATGTAAAGAAATGATCTCCTCCCAACTGTCTGACAGGCTAGCCCGCCAGATGCTGATGTGGGGGGCTTTTATTGCCCCCCCAACCACAACATGCTGGTGTCCCCACATGCATGTGGTGTTGGGGGGGCAATAAAAGCCCCCACATCAGCAGTCTGGCGGGTTATCCCGCCAGACGGTTGGGAGGAGATCTGCAACGCTTGATCATACATAGCGCCCATTTAATTTGTCATTCTACGCATTTGTAATAATTATCAAGAAACACCTTCTTCAACGTTAAATATTTTTGCTTCTTTCTCAATCTATTATCTCTTATTTCCTAACTAGTTGTAATTACAATTTTAATTTATACTATTTCAATTTTAAAAAATTGTTATACTAAATCAAAATCAAAATTTACGCAGGCAAATTTATATAGCATGTCATGTAATTAATTCCCAGAATCATGAACCAAACCCGTGCATAAAAATCGATCAAAATCAACAACTTTTTCTTTAGTATAAAGAATCGGTACAAAATCCTCAAGAATTGTAACGAAGAAGCATAATAATGCGAATTACAAGTTTGTAAAACATGTTAACTATCGTAAGCACATCTCAGCCTTTGCAAGTTGGAGCACTTGTTCGAACAACTGAGTTGGACAGGGAAGGGCAATCGGCCCCACCGGTTGCTCGTGAATCTCTTCTTCGTACGAGTCTAACAATACTCTCAAAATCACAGTATTCACATATTCAACCGTTACCAAGTAGAGTTGATGTTTGTCTCCAACATGCATGGGCAAAAACCCTCTTGGAATATCTGATAATATCAGTTTCTTGGTGCCATTTTTCTTGAAATTCAGCTTCTTCACTATCGAACGAAGTCTTGCGAACAACACTGCCATCTCCTTGATCAAAGGATTAAGGATTAATGCGAAAGCGTAATTATGCGGAAATTCTTGGGAGGGATTCAAATGTTTGATGAATTGATTAAAGCAAAGCAATGCAATATATATATACACACACACACACGGACTAGGGTCTCTGAATTGAAGTAGAATAAGGACGGTTGCCAGGGGGTTCCTAAATCCTAATCCTATAGGGAGAATCTGGGAAAACATCTACATTGGACATTGTAAAAAAATATCCGCCTTTGTTAATAAATCATCAAGTATCTAATTAGTTAAAGAATTTTACACGAGTCACATGATGGTATATAGTTAGAATATATTATATATGGGTATTTTATACAATGCACATTATTGGAGGCCCATGAAAATTTCAAATTCTACATTACCTAGGAAATAGAAATGAGAAAAGGAAGGAACAATCCCGTTTCAATACCAGCGAATCACATCTTTATGGCATCATCCTCCAATCTAGATGTAGGTCGCGCGGGTCTAACAATTAAAACCCACTGATAAGGGTGAAAATGATCTACCGCCAGATAACACGCATTTAGTACGCCACATGGGCATCTGAAAGCATAATTCCACCATAAGTTTGATAGTAGATCATATATATAACTGCTAATAAGGAAGAAAACTTTTATTTTAATTGGTCCGTGACGTAGAATTAGCGTATAACACCTTATGACATTATTTGCAAGTCCTATACATCTAAAACGAGCTAACTAAAAATACATAATTGACCTATATTGGTAAGTGTCAATTGTCAAGCTTACAGGACTCGCATCTACATTTGTGAATGGCACTATAAAAGTACCATTTACTGATATTAGAAAGAGACTGTCTAAACAAAACACGGACTTCTTTTTTTTTTTTTTTCTTCCCCTCTTTTATCTATGCATGGAACTAGATACAACAAACTTAACTTTTTCTTCTTCCTCCTCAATCTATGGGATTAGATACAACAAACTCAACTCATTAGTCATGACGTGATAGAATTAGACGCCATTGGAAAATAAACTCCTCGGAGATTCTGATGACCCTTATTCCTTCAACATTGCTGCAATTTCTCTAAAATGAGCTTGACGTGAGAAAGTTACAAATATTATAATATAGAAATCAGAATTAGTTAACTGAACAAATAAAGCAAGTACTATAAATAAACCACACTATGATATGATCTGAAGTCTCAACATGACATAATTGATGATCCTTGTCATTTGAATCTAATGGCTCTAGTTGATTTTCTCGATAAATCAACACACAAGAGTCGTAGGACTCAATTGACTAAATATACAAATAGGTACTTTGGGGTACAAATAAAGATACATAGAAAAGGCAGGGACCACACAGACAATTTCATCAAAAATACTCTCTCTCCACTCCATTTTCTTCCAGAGAAGAAGCGGGGACGAATCTTCAATCCATAGCAAAAACATTCAAAATTCCTTCATCAAGAAAACACTTCAAATTGTGATGTTCATCATATACCTTACCGAATAACAGAAATAAGCAAACTATACGGCCAAGGCCAAATCAGTAATTTGCGATAAATAAGCAAACTATACGTGTTGTTGATCGGGTAAAATGTGTTAATATATATCATTCATTTAATGCGATTACATGAATGGAATTTTTAAAATCGTGTGTTACTGCTCCCTAATATATATATATATATATATCATATTGATGACCAAGATGATCTGTTCTAATGACAAAAGACACCTCTTATCGGTTTGTTAATTTGAGTTCAAGTTACATCCCACCTCTGCAATCCCAACCTTTTACTTAAAAAGAATCTTATTGATAGTTGTGGGTTGACCAACCATGGACATGATTGATCATGGTATGGGCAGATTCAATAGGGGGCATAGCCAACCGCTATTCTAGGATTGGAATAACTGAACCCTAACATAATTTTTGTTTTTTACTCCCTTTTGTTCCAAAAAAAATTCTCATATTTCTTTTTTATAATCCATATCAAATTATATTCCCATTTCCTTATATAGCATTTTAGTTTTCTAAAATACTCCTATTTATTATGTATGATAATCAACAATAAAGAAGATTTATAATGAAATATTAAATAAACTAAAGGGTATATTAGGAAATATATTTTTATTATACGAGGAATTATATTCTTAAATTGTATATTTTCAACAACATTGATATTATTTTCTTAATATATGTAAAAAATGAAAATGGAATATGTTTGTGGGATGAACTAGGGATGGTAGATTTAACCGGAAAATCCAAACCCGATGAGGACCCGCCCCGAATCACTAACAGGGCGAGGACGGGAGTTGGTTCCCCGGCCCCGACCCCGCCCCGAAACCCAATTTTTTGGTTTTTTATTTATTAAAAAATTACTTTGTATAACATTATTAGGTCTCAAAAGATAATTATTTGTATAAAAATTACTTAATTATTATTTGTTTATTAGGTCTCAAATAATATTATTTATATAAAAATTTACTTAGTTATTATTTGTTTTGAGTGTCAATTGACTCTTTTTTATACACACCATATCTCGACTTTGTTTAACTTCGCTTTCGATGTGAGATTCCATTTACTTTTATACTACATCAATATGGGAAGACATCCCACATCGGATTCATAGAAAAGTAGAATAAGGCCAACTCATTATAAAAGCTATGACACGTCTTGGGCTAATGGGCTTTGTTAAATGCATTGCCTATATAATTTTCTTATACATGTGCCTTCTTGGACTAATATTTTGCTGCATGGACTCTAAATTAAAAAATAAAAAAATTTAGGGTAGCTGGGATCGGGGATTTTTTTACCCCGCCCCAACCCGATTCAACTGGGGATTAGGGCTGGGTAAAAAAAACGGGGCGGGGTCGGGGAAGCCAAACCTGACCCCGATCTGTCCCGTTGCCATCTCTAGCGTGGGGGTAATAAAAAAATAACAAGGCAAAATAAACAGGAAAAGGGATTTTGGGCCAATTGGGGCGGGCCAGACTCGGCGACTCTCCTGAATAGTGGGACTGTGTCAGTCCGGCTCAAATTTTTCTTTCTTGTTTTTTTTGATTCTGTAGAAAAATGAACATTTTATGAATATTAATTGAAGTAAAACTAATTTTTGTAGCTACAGTTTTGTCCAGTAAAATTGCAGCAAGATCCACCACTAGATCATATATAGTCTACAAAAGTGCGTCTTACCATGGCATGTATTTGTTTCATGAGATGATGGCAAAACGATTTCATCTGCAGAGTTAGAAGTTTGGGAATGAAAAATGAAAATTACTCAGCAGAAAAACCTTGCTTCTAATTAAGGTTAGGGTTTAGTCCTACACTATTGGACTTGTCATTTGGAATAATTTCATTTCTTATAATTGTCACCTCTTAATTGGAGTCGTAACAGAGGCAAACTTAATTAAATCACTCCCCCACATCGAGAACATAGTTTTCATTCGCTCTAATGTTACTACATCTATGTTTTTCCTAATTACAACGCGTTGAACTACTATCTAATTAGTTCTAAATAAATGGAATAAGATCAAAATCTAAAGCCATTGATATTTACACCGATTTCCTAGTATTAATCAACGAAGCCCCCCATAATTTGGTTTCTCAGCATGATAATTAAATTAAAATTATGTTGAAGTTTTTTAATGTAGCTAGTTATTAATTGCATAATTATGGCACAGTACAGTTAAACTTGTAGCTTTCTGTGGATGCGATATATATCTGTACTTCTGTAGTATTATGCATGCATAATTAATAATTTAATGGCATACCCAGCAATGTTCCATCCTTTCTTTAATTTTGATGTAATTATAAATTAATTTGTCACATCGAGAACAGAGTTTTAATTAGCTCTAATGTTACTACATCTATGTTTTTCCTAATTACAACGCGTTGAACTGCTATCTAATTAGTTCTAAATAAACGGAATAAGATCAAAATCTAAAGCCATTGATATTTACATCGATTTCCTAGTAGTAATCAACAAAGCCCCCCATAATTTGGTTTCTCAGCATGATAATTAAATTAAAATTATGTTGAAGTTTTTTAATGTAGCTAGTTATTAATTGCATAATTATGGCACAGTACAGTTAAACTTGTAGCTTTCTTTTGATGGGATATATATCTGTACTTCTGTAGTATTATGCATGCATAATTAATAATTTAATGGCATACCCAGCAATGTTCCATCCTTTCTTTAATTTTGATGTAATTATAAATTAATTTGTCTACTTAAACGTACAGTCAACTTTTGAATTTGAGTATGGTCATCACTTCTTTGCTCTCATAATTAATTAACCCATGCATAGGCACCTGATTAGTATTCGGTTATTATAATTACATGAACGGATCATAACTCGTGATTATGATCTAATTCGGGTAGCAAGTATCTATCAACATTCCAAATGTCATGGGTCTGAGATGTTCATTGCAATGTACGTACTGATTTTAAGTTAGAAAGAAGACAAAAATTTCATTTGATTGTTGATGGAGAATGTGAATTAATGTACGGACAACGTAACGTATATGGAGATATTCTTGAAAACTGTCGGCAGAGAGGCCCCATGCAAATTCGGTCATGACTAATTTGGCATTTACATTTTATGAAAGAAAATGTTAACAAATTGTGATAAAGAGGACGGATTTGAAAGTTATTGCCTTACCAAATCCAATCATTTTAACCGCAATTTGTTTTGGGTTTGACTTCTGAGAATAGTACGCGATCGGACCATGTTCAATCGGTCATTTATATTTTGTTTTAGAATCGTATGATCTAAAGGTAAAGATTATTATTATTACTTTTTTTTTTGGGTCAAAGATCAGTACGATGATTTAATTGACGGAAACTGGAGATACAATGACCCGAATCAAAGTATTTGACATAAAAATTTCAGGAAAACTATGCATTCACATCCAATTGTACTTCTGTTAAGTTGGTTTCATTTCACGGATTATAGGTCCACATTTATTTTAGTATAAACTTATCTCGATTAAGTTTTCTTTATTAGTAAATCGTGAAATTAATACATTTTGAATTGTTACACTTTTTTTATTGATTGATATTAAGGGGTAAAAGTAAATAAATATAATAAAAATATTAATAATCAACATGTACGTAATAATGGGTTGATTTTAATAAGTTTTAAAACGGTTCCCCAATATTAATTAATTATTTGGCATCAAAACCATTAAAAAAACAGAAAGGGAGAATTAAAATTCCATGACACCATTAAAAAAAATCACATTTTCTATCGAAAACAATTTCTACCACCTGTTAGCTAAAGTGTTTCATGAAAGTTGAAAAATATTAACACGGTTTGAATAGATTGAATGCTACAATAATTCTTTTGATCTAGACTTATGAACTGTGCCTTTAAGGAAAAATGGCAAGAAACATGGCATATTGTAAAGTCACACCCAAAGTTTTCCTTGAGTAGTCTTCTTGCATAACACTCAAGGAAAATTCATATAGTTTTAATTGTGGTTATTAGGAGCAGCCGATGAGTCTTAGTCCATTTGGTTAGAAGGTTTAGAAGTCCTCTGTTTGAAAAAATGTGGTTAGGGAGCAATCATATCATGCAGCGTGCATGGTCTAATCTTCTTTATCGCTTGGTTTTAATAGGTACCACATTGACTTGATGCTTGGAACAATTAGGCGAAGCTACAATCTTTACAATCGTTAGTTTTTGATCGATTTAAACACATATAATTAGTTATCCATTTCAAAACAGGAATGGAATGATTGTAAATGAGGAATTGAGAATCTTGTGGTACTAATTTTGGAGTTATGGCTATTAGAAGTGAATACATAATTTTTTTTTTTTGATAAAGTAATACATAAAAGTATTTAATCGTCTCATTTTCCAGATATAAATTATGAATGGTATTTTTTCTGGACGGTGGGTTGTCGGGAGATTTCACCAATTGCAAATCCAAAATTTGCACCAAAATTCAATTTAAAGGGCTTATATAGGCATGGTAATTAAAATAAGTGTAAAATCAAATCACACATCGAGCATAAACAGTGAGACTTTTAGAACACAACCAAATTAGATGATGTAGGTTTTTAAAATCACATGATATGCAAGAAGATCAACTTTTGTTTCAAATTAACTAGTGAATTAATAAAAGGAATTTTACCATTCAATTGTAAATTCTTGTGTATGTCAAAACTTGTACTTTATTTCAAGTGCATCAGCATCAACTTGTACAGTGTGTTTGGTAACTATATTATTTATAAACCAATTTATAAATTACTATGTGACATCATTTTATTGGTTGTTTTTTATAAAAATTAAAAAATTACAGTTTAACTTTTATCTTTTAAAAGAAATGTAACTAATGAAATAATACCAAGTCTCAAGTTGCAGTTTATAAAGAGACTAATTTATGAAGTGACTTGCCAAATACTTTGTTAATAGCTCTATTGGTGGGACCCTTCAACCTTCTTATTTATACCCTTCTCTACTGCAATAAAGTTCCCCCACCTTGAAAATTAGTCTTAAACTTTGTTCGTTTTCGTCCCTTAACTATGGCTCTCATGCTTCCCCTCCTCATCATTCTCATGTTCCCTTCACGAAATAATGCCGAGGGTCCACCTTCTCCAGGCTACTATCCCAGTTCAAGAATCGGCTCGATTCGGTTCGACCAAGGATTTTCCGATCTTTGGGGCTCTCAGCATCAAAAGATAGAAAATGGGGCGCTCACTGTTTGGCTCGACAGAACCTCAGGTACTCATTGAGACTTACACCAAGTCTCTTACTGTGTCTACTCATGTTTGTGTAGTCCCATTCTCCCCCCCCCCCCCAAACTTCTCCTTACACAATTTTCTTGATTTATCATTACTGCAGGAAGCGGATTCAAGTCTCTCAATCCTTACACATCGGGTTATTTTTCCGCTGCGATGAAGGTCCAACCTGGCTATACTGCAGGAGTTATTACATCATTCTATGTGAGAAATATAAGAAATTGAACTCAAACCCCATTCCCTTCTTGAACTAGTAATGTTTATTTGCTTTAATTCTTGCAGCTTTCGAATAACGAAGAACATCCTGGGGACCACGACGAGATAGATATCGAGTTCCTAGGAACCACACCGGACAAACCTTATACCTTGCAAACCAACGTTTACATTCGAGGAAGTGGAGATGGACAAAATATGATAGGCAGAGAAATGAGGTTTCATCTTTGGTTCGACCCGACCCAAGATTTCCACGACTACGCCATTCTGTGGAACCCGGTCGAAATCATGTCTGTCTAATTCTATGTCATATGACGTTCTTTTGGTTTTGCATTATTAGTATTTTAGGTATGACATGATGAAGGTTGGGTGAATAATGAAGATTATATCAAGTCAAACAAAAAGTTGGGCTCAAAAAATGCTACAAAATCTTGTCCCATGCATGCAAATCATTTGTGTCCTAATGAATACGCGTACCCAGACAACATAATTAAAATTGTCATGTGATGTTGATGTGCAGATTTTTTGTTGATGATGTGCCAATTAGAAGGTACCCGAAGAAAAGTGATGACACGTTCCCGACGAGGCCGTTGTGGGTGTATGGGTCGATATGGGACGCTTCATCATGGGCCACTGAGAACGGAAAATTCAGAGCCAATTACGATTACCAACCCTTTGTGGGACAGTACAAAAATTTCAAGATAGCCGGTTGTAATGCCGATGACCCTGGCCTGTGCCATGCCCCATCCGGGTCGCCCGATGGATCTAGTGGTCTGAGCAACCAACAAGCGGCGGCGATGGCATGGGTGCAACAAAATCACATGATTTATAACTATTGCCACAATGCAACTAAAGACCATAGTCAAACACCCGAGTGTTAAAGAAATGAGTCGTAAAAAAGTCGTTCTGTTTGGAGTGTATTGAGACGAACCGCTTGCCAAGATTAGTTCATAAAAGTGGGTGAAGCGTCCGAGACTCCAAGATATCGACATTTTAATTTCTTTTCTCTTTTTATGGATTATTATTGCTTAAAATAATTAAACCTCCCTCTCTGTGTGTATGATTTGAAAGAGATGAGGGGATAGTTGATACCCATAGAGATATGGAATTTGATTGTGTCCTCCTCAAACCTATAATACCTAAACAAGTGTATGTATTGCATTTTATGATAATGAAGTGCCTATAAGAATTTGATAATGATTTTAGAAAAGCCAGCTTTAATTAAAGGTTTTTGTGTTGGCCGAAAAAAAAAAGGTTAAATCCTGTCATTTCAATTTATATATTGATCACTTTCAACCCCAATTATTTCTGAACGAGTAATGTCACCATCAATGTACATATATAGCACTTTCATCTTTATAGTGTTGTCATCAATATTTTTTTGAAAATAGAAATTGGAGCATTATGAGCTTTCTATCAATGTGTTGAGAAGTGATTGGGAGAAAAGTAGAAAGAAACTCAAAACCAAAATTTTCAGCATTTAATTAGGAAAAAGAAGAGATACACATCCTCGTACACGGTGAAATTTTTAATTAATACTAGCGTTACTTAAGAGCACGAAAAAGGAAGAATTAGATAATTGTGTTCATGGTGTGTGTGCGTGCGCGCGCTTTGTGTGTGTGTGTTTTTTTTAATAATAATATATGAAAAATTATGACTTGGATTTGAAAATCCAAGTGACGGCACATGGGACGGGACGGGAATTTCCATAACGGCAACTCAAGGAAATGAAACTACCATTCTTTTGTAACTAACTGAAATTGGTAGTTGATGGGCGTATGTTACAACTGAAATTCATATGGGAGTGAATCTCTCTAGATTCAAGGACAAAAGGGTGTTGATGACCTTCAGCGTATGAGACTAGATTAGTGTCAAAAGAGGGCTAAGTTATGTAATTGAGACATGACACATTTTGGTGGCAGCCATTTTCTATGAGATGAGACTTGTCATCTGAATTTGTTTTATTTTTTGTCTTTGAATAGAAGAAAATTTCAGAACTAATTAATCAGAATATTGTTTCCTACATTTTTAGAGGGGAAAGCAAGGAAGCAGATGGATTGGCTTTAGAGGGTTGATGACCTTCAAGATCGATTAGTACATGAGTGGATTCGTGACATACTCACATGTGATTTTTTTACTTGACTGTTTGTGATTACTAGTTAGCTCCGTATATAGCCCTATGTGTCTCCATAGGAAAACTGTGACTTTTGCTTGCAGACAAGAAATGAATTAACGTCCTAAACTCCTTCACTGAAAGAACCCCAAATATCGTTCTCAAATTGCACGTCTTATCAATTTCTTCCCCAAAAAATGAGCAGACCTACTCAAAAATTCCTTCTATGTATCAAAAATTCTACTAGATCTTATTTGTTCCTCTTCAAGCGCAACAAAATCAACTTGTATCTATCGCTTGACTTCTTTAATGAGGCCCTGCGGACATCTTATTTATACCCTTCTCTACTGCAATGAAATACTCAAGCCTCAAAGCTTAAAAAAAAAAAATTGTTTACTTTGATCCATTCAATGGCTATGCATATCACGTTTCCTCTGTTTCTCATTTTTATGTTTCCTTCAAGAAATAATGCCGAGGGGCCACCTTCTCCTGGCTCTACCCCGGTTCAAGAATCGGCTCGATTCGACCAAGGGTTTTCTGACCGGTGGGGTCCTCAGCATAAAAAAGTAGACAATGGGGCCCTCACCATTTGGCTCGACAGAACCTCAGGTACATTTCTAACACTTGAGAAAAAGTGAACCTAAGATGATTAAGTACTTAAAATTATGTAAGTTCTGAAGCAAATCTGATACAATTTTCTTGCTTCATCAAAATTATCATTAAAACAAGTGGATTCAACTCTCTCAATCCTTACAAATCGGTTTATTTTTCTGCGGTGATGAAGCTCCAGCTGGGCTATACTGCAGGAGTTGTTACAACATTCTATGTGCAAAATATGAAATTAACTCCTTATATCCCATCATAAAATCAAGATTTAATTAATTAGAGTTTTGTGTTTTTGCTTAATTGCGTGCATGCAGCTTTCTAACATAGAGGAACATCCGGAGGATCACGACGAGATGGATTTCGAGTTCCTCGGAACTATACCGCATAAATCTTATACCTTGCAAACTAACGTTTACATTCGAGGAAGTGGCGGCAGAGAGATGAGATTTCGTGGCTGTTTGATCATCTTCATGTAATTGACTTATAAAGAGGAAATTATAATGAGGTGAACTGAGTGGTATAGAATTAATGAAAATTTGAAATTTGTGGTTATAAATAAATAATTGTCAAATCAATAGTTAAATCAGTGGTAAGTAAAATTATAAAGAGAAATGTTAAAGAGGATTAGACGCAACTCGAGATTTCCACAACTATTCCATTCTAAGGAACCCGGTCGAAATCATGTCAGTCGGTTTAATTCTCTGTTTCATTTTCATACAATTCCTTAGGTAAATTATTATTAGTTGAAAAACGCAACAATATTATTATTATAACTATAATAATAATAATTGTCTCATGATCTTGACGACTTGACGTGCAGATTTTTTGTCGATAATTTACCTATTAGAAGGTATCCAAAGAAAAGTGATGCCATATTCCCAACGAGGCCGATGTGGGTGTATGGGTCGATATGGGACTCGTCTTCATGGGCAACCGAAAACGGGAGATACAAAGTTAATTACACTTACGAACCCTTTGTCGGGCTATACAAAAATTTTAAGATAGCCGCTTGTAATGTGAATGCCCCTGCATCATGCCAGTCCCTCCGCCTGGGTCGCCCCATGGCTCTAGTGGGCTGAGCAGCGAGCAGGCCCCGCCCATGGGATGGGTGCCACGAAATCGCATGATTTATGATTATTGTCGTAACTCAAAAGATCGTAGTAAATTATTCGAGTGCTTAATTAAGAACAAGTGGTAAAGAAATTGCTCAAATAAAACGAGGTTGTGTGTATATGGTTTGGAAAAATAGACGGGGGATATATTGGTGTTGATACACACACTATTGAGATCATATGGGATGGATTGCATCCTCCTCAGCCTATAGTGCATAAGCAAGTGTATGTATTACATTTTATGAAGTCAATGTCATTTCAATTTAAAAAAAAAAAATATATATATATATATCATTTTCGATTGAAATTCAATGGTACGTCGAACGATGTTGCTTTCAATTTGAGTAGCTTTTTCATCAACTTTACTTACTCTACTGAATTATTTTACATCAACGTTCTCTTAAATAGAAAGTGAAGCTTTCCTTTCAACATGTATCTCAATAATAATTGACGATTTTCTTTCAATGTATTGAATACCCAACTAACGAATTTTGAATGTAGACCGAAGAAGAGATGTCGCATCTTGAATGTGACATTCTTTTGTATATGTTGACGTTGATCAAGCCTAGAATAGTGTTTCATTAAATGGGAATTTTCTTGAAAGATTATTGATTTATAACTTACTTTTGATTATAATAGGATATAAGGGACGGAGTCAGTCATCGATATGGGAGCATGCTGAAAATGTAGATTAATACTAATTTGTATATTAAATTTTTTTTTACAATTATTTATATAGTCAAAAAATACATTTTTATCTAAATGTAATGTGTCTGGGCAAAGGGTGACCACCCCTTGCCTAGATTCACACAATTTGACATAATCATCTATATACGCCTACACGTCTACATATGCATGTTGGATTACCTTATATATTTCTTGCATTTTCTTTCTTGCTTACTCTATACTATCTCCGCCCCAAAAAGATAGTCTAGTTTTTTTTTTTATCTATCTCAAAATATAGTTAAGTTTTCTTTTTAAAAAATAATTGAAATATTAGTTTCCTTATATAGAAATTTTCTAAGAAGATGGATAAATCTCCTTATTACCTTTATTTGTCACAAATCTAACAAAAGCAGCCCCACAATATAATGTACATAAGTTAATTAATAAATGTTTCTATTTAATGTACATAAGTTACTAAAGTGGAATAATTAATAAATAAAATGGTATAATAGGGAAATGATATCAAAATTTGTTTATCCAATACTATTAAATGAATTTTTCTTAATCTATACATGTGAAAAAAATATAACCCTTTTTTGAGGTAAATGTAGTGTGTGTGTATATATATATATTCCTATTAATTAATATAAAGTCAACATGTCTAGATAATTAAACAACTCCTAAACGCTAACATGTTGTTAGAAACTATTAAAATCAAATAAGCAACGTGATCCTATATTCGATGAGAAATTCTAAGGGGATATGATAAGGGGATATTTTTAGGTGACATTCTTATGTGACATACTTGTATTGAGTGATGAAAAATTAGCCATGTAATTATCACCCAATGAATGTGTGCTACATGAAAATGTCACCTAATAATGTCCCCCTAGAATTGTTCATATTCTATTCAACCAAATTCGCTGCGGCATGGGTCTTCTTCATATATTGCTGACCACAATTTGTTATCTAAAGAAATTTCATTTTACCTATACAATGATATAATAACATACATGTGTGTATATGTGGCACGCATTTAAGTTACAAGCGCCCTACACTTATAATTTAGATGCGTGTCATATATACGCGCAGATATGATAATAAATTAATAACATGCATGCCTGCTTTGGACAAAATAAAATTTACGTTGTTATCCATATTCTTTTGTTGGTCTTATGTCGAAATTTTAAGGAGATAATTAGGCCATTTTAAAAGAGGTAAAGAGCTCCCAGTTCCAAATCAATATTGGGCCGCCAACAATAAGAAACCCAATCAAGCCTTGCTCACTTTGACATGGTACTAGGCCAGAAGAAATTTGAAAGGCCAAAAAAAAAAAAAAACAAAAAAAAAAATTGTCTCAACTGAAAAGGGTGTCTGTACTCAAACCCTGTACTCGAATACTAGTTTTATGTACCCGTGAGACGCATGAGAAGTATATATTTTTAGAAATAAATAAACTAGATTAACAAAACGGTCAAAACTCAATTATCAAGATAGTATTAAGTATGCAATGAGACTATACTTTATAGGAGACAACATATTAGTACCGACATGATAAAAGATAATTCTTTCAATTTCCTTTCTTTTTCATTTTTTTTTCTTTTTTTCCCAAAACGTTCATCCACCGGTTATGCTCAGATATGCATCAAGGTGATCTTTAAGCAAAATGCAGCCATGAAAGTCTGATAAGAAAAAATATATGATGACTATTCACTCCAAAAAACATAGAATGGCGGGTTCAAATGTTAAAGTAATTTTCTTCAATAAAATAATTTTCTTGAATAAAACAGGCAGAGAAAATAATTTTGAGGTTTGAGAATATACCACATTCGGCTTCAACTCCTTATTCTTGTGCAACTTATTGAGTTTTCCATTCTCATCTTCTTTCTACTTCAAAGCCTCTTTTCTGACATTCCTACCAAAAAAAAAAATAAATAAATAGATCATGCAACTAGATTTCCAAAATCATCACAATAACAGAATTGATATCCAAGTACCCAGAACCCCATATCATTAATCAAATACACATACATTCACGTGCACAAAATAGATTCACAAACTAAGATCAATTCCTTTTCACTTAATCAAAAAACTCCCCAATGGTACCAAAATTTTTGAACTAAGATTGAAGCAAATGGTAGCAAAAATCAAGAGAAAATGAAGAAAGTGTCTAATAAAAAAACTCCCCAACGGTACCAAAATTTTTTAACTAAGATTGAAGCAAACGGTAGCAAAAATGTAGCAAAAATCAAGAGAAAATGAAGAAAGTGTCCAAGAAGGGGTATATTCCAACAACTAATCAAATCTTTACATAAAAATCAACTTCAAAACAAAGGTTGTGCCTGCCAAATTTCAAGAAATATATAGAATCAACAATCACAGTTTTTATTGTACAAATTGTACCTTCTGTACACCCTTCCAAATACACCTTTACCTACCAAACTCTCATGATCAACATTACTATTCAACCCATTACTCAAACCCAGTGCTCAACATCCTGTTTTAACATTCAATCACCTGAAACTTAGAAAGGTTATTCAACTTAGGAAAAAGGGAGAGGGTATGCTTGCAAAGAATCGAGCAGTCAAAGGTTATATTAAGCTTACATGGCATATGACATGGTTGGGAAAAGAATGACAACAAACACAATTCAAAGATAATAGTAGAGTGAAAAATATGTCCTAAAAAGTTCTCTCAGAAAGTTGGATGTAGATCTTGGAGAGTTAGCCAATTTTCTTATTAACCAAACCAAACACTATTTTGGTACTCCCAATTTGATTCTTCCAGCAACAAAAAAATAGTGCACAAAGTTGAAATAGAAACAGAACATTTTATGAAAAGTGTCATGAGGTGAAAAATAATTTTTGACTCTTCTAGCAGCAAACAATAACACAAACATAAGAAATGAAGATATCATGAAATGAGATATATAAAAAAAGGGAAAAAACTGCTGCTGAAATTACAATGTCCACTTAGTTTTTCTTATATGAAATGGTAAAACATTCAAGTTACAATATAAATAAGTATATATTTGTTCTATCTTTCCCATTTTTAACGTAAAAGATAATAGATTATATCAAATGATCTTCTTGGTAAATAGATAATAGATTATATCAGAAAGTTGGATGTAGACGTTAGAGAGTTAGCCAATTTTCTTACTAACCAAACCAAACACCATTTTGGTACTCTCAATTTGATTCTTCCAGCAGCAAAAAAATAGTGCACAAAGTTGAAACAAAAATAGAATATTTTATGAAAAGTGCCATGAGGTGAAAAGTAATTTTTGACTATTCTAGCAGCAAACAATAATACAAACATAAAAAATGAAGATATCATGAAATGAGATACATAAAAAAAGGGAAAATTATTGTTTAGAAAAATTATTAGAAGCTAAAGCCCCTTAAATTTAATGTCAGTTAAAACAAAAAATCAAGAATCTTTAAACCATTTCCAATATTTTCGTATTTGGAAAAGGAAAACATTTAATAATGAGAAATTTACCTCTTCTATATCCCCAATTTTATTTACAATAATGACTGCTTTGCTTCAGGTTTCCCATTCTTCTAAGGGTAAGACTTGCTCACACTAAAGATCTCTTTGACAAAAATTACATAGGCATAGCTCAACTTTAATGGAAATCGCATAACAATATTAGTGAATAAGCATATGAAAAAATTTAATCAACCAAGTAAATTACCTTTAAATTAGGGAAACACTGTAGTTAATTAGTCCATTTACCTTGATTTGGATTCTCAGCAACAATTAAATATTCTACTTCTATACATGATTGTCTGGGTCCAGATTGGGTTCTTTGTTAACAAATGTATATATGTGAACACACAAGAAATAAAAATTGAACAAAAAATTCAAACAAATTGCATAATACCTCTTTATTTTCTACATGAGACTGGGATAAGGTTTTGCTCAGTTTCTCTGGTAACCACAGATGTTTGCATCTTACCACCATAGCATCCAGTGAATATTGGAGATGAAGTAAAATTGCATTCTTTAGAAAGCATAATCTTATGTAGCCTTATCCTGAACTTCTTCTGACCCAAGTTGTTAGAGATTGGAATTTTGGAAGATACATTGGGTGAAATACCATAATTAGTCCAAATATAATATCCTATAGATATAGGTAAGTGAATGATATATTCCTCAACTTTAATAAAAATCGCATAAAATATCACTAAAAACTAATTAACATCACAAGAAACCTACGCTAGTGCAACTGAAGCAGTGGAGAACCAAAGAGGCAGTATGTCATAGAAGCCTAGCGACCGCCGCCTCCACCCTCACAGCGTCCACCGCGGAATCCATCACCGCCGCCTAAATGAAACCCACTTGAAATCAAAGGTCTCTGCCAAAAACTGAGGATAAGAATTCTTTCTTGTAACTCAAGATGCCAAGTGTGTGTTAAAAATTCAATCCATATGGGAAATGCCCATTGGATACAAGTGTATGAGATTTTTCCGTTTATTTCTTGCTCAACCCTTTATCTATTGTACTCTATAAGTGAGTCCTTGTATTTTCGACTAGTCGTCTAATTAGAGGATTTACTCACTGATTATTTATAGTTGAATATCAAAACTAATTATTATTACAAAGATATCACTATTAAAATAGAAAAATTACACAGAATGTTACAATCTTCCCCCCTAAAAGAATTTCGTCCTCGAAATTCAGAATTACCTGTAAATAGCTTGGGATATTATTTTCTCATATCATTTTCTCGTTCTCACGTTTCCTCTTCCAAGATTTCACTTTTCCACAGTACGCGAACGAGAGGTACTTCTTTATTACGCAATCTTTTTGTCTCCCACATCAAGATTTTTACGTATCGTTCTTTCAAGGTTAAGTCAAGTTGTATGTCAGAAGGTGTTTCTAAAAGTACATGAGAAGGATCCGGCATATATTTTCTTAAGGTTGAGATATGGAACACCGGATGAATCCGACTCATTCTTTCGAGCAATTTTAATTCATAGGCCACTTCTTCAATTCTCCTTGTTATTTCAAATGGTCCAATGTATCGAGGAGTCAATTTGCCTCTTTTTCCAAAGCGGAAGAGTCGCTTTATTGGAGATATTTTGACAAATACTTGATCTCCAATCCCAAATTCCAATGACCGTCGTCTTTGATCCGAGTAACTTTTCTGACGGTCTCGTGCGGCTTTCACTTTTCCTTTATTGTATCAACCACTTTGATCACTTTGATGCCAATTCAACATAAAGATTCCAATTATATCAGAACAGTTGCGCACTTTGTCTCCAATGCTAATGTATAAAGAGAAGTTAAATCTAATAGGGAGATCGACAAAATAATGGAACATTAATCAAAGCTTCCAATTAAAGGGAACCAGGCAGCAATTACCATCTTCTAAAAACTGTTCTTAAGCTCCTATGCACCCAAAATTCATCAAGCAACATAATTACATAATGTATAAATTGCTAGAAACTCTACAACAATTCTATACGTAACAAGAACTCCATTCAATGAAATCAAAGCGACCACATTTGTTAACAGTATCTGTATCTGGTGAGGAATCAGATGAAGTACAGGTAATGGGTTTTTTGGGAAGCACAATCTAGGGTTTACATCAAAGGGTATTGCTGGAACTTAAGGGGGAGATGTCCGACAGGTGGGTGCCGCCGGAAGTTGGGTTACGCCGCGCTCCAAGAATAGTTGATTGCTTCGCCAGAAATCGAAGTTTCTGCCTGGCCGGATTTCTGCTTCGCTGGACTTCTGCTGTTGCTGCCATCGCCAGAACTCTGGTGGAGACCGGCCGGTAAGGAGGGGCGGAGGTTTGTGATCTTGCGGTTTGATTTTGGAGAGAGAAATTATTTGGGGAGTGATTCTGGGGTTCCTGCCTTGGAGGGAACGCGAGTTGCCGTTTGTTTCTGAATTTTTTTTTTTTTAACTAAATGGCACACTGGCAGGCCACGCCAACGTGCCGCATCAGAGGCTGGCGGGGTTAGAAGAAATGAACTCACTAGAAGGGAGATCGGAAGAGCGTCGAATTTTTTTCCGAAGTCTGATTGTGGCCTTAAATGGGTTTTCTCCTCTCGCGACTGATTTTTTTTGGGTTTTCTAGGGTGGCAGAAAATGGGTTTAACTTTGTCTGGGGTGGAGAAATTGAGCGTCTGCTGATTTTTACTCATGGGGCCTATCATTTTGTCCATTTTAGCTGCTATGTTGAATGATCCTCTCCTTGAATTGTCATTGCTACAGGTTGGCTATAGTTTCATTCATCTGGTCTAGTCCTACCTCATTCAGAAAATCAACATAAATAATTGAACCCACCTGACTGGAATTTTGGATTTTAATCCTTAATCTATAGCAAAGAGAAAATCTATAATTATTTTAAATATTCCTTCTCAAACACATTATTTATTAGGTGAATCTTCATGCAAATTCATTTCATTATGTTTTCAGCTTTTCTTTTTCCTTTTTTCTTTCGGGTGTATGGTTGGTTCAATTATCCATTTTCTCCTTAATTTCTTGTATTTTTCCCATAGTAACAACTAACAAACCTTATTAAGAGATAACAACTAACAAACCTTATTAAGAGATCAACAAGTCTTCCTTTGTACCACACAAATTTAAGACAATGCATGGTACAAATTTTGACCCTCGTAGATGATTTGACCGTCCTAGCTATTGTAACACAGGATATTTGATAGCTTCTTTAATGGAGAACCTTTTTTTTTTTTTTTAGTGCAGTAAGGGAAAAGTCGCAGGCCTGATTAGTTGGGCAAATTTTAGAATAATATGCTAACGGTCAAAAAGTGCTTATTTTATTAAGGGTTTTTTTTACACTGTGCATCCCCAACTTTTCACCTTTTTATGTATTACGCCCCAACCTTTATTTTTCCTCTAGTATGTCCCCAACTTTGAAAGAAATCCCTTATTTCTTCCATAACGAAGGAAACCGTTAAAGTCAATCATTAAGGTCAGAAGCATTTTTGGTAACATACCAAAAATTAATACTTTAGTGTTAAAAATAAAAAAAAAAAGAGGAAAAATGGTGAGGGCGCCATTTCTTGTTCCTGCTGTCGGAATGGCAGCAAGAACAGCCTTTTTCTGCCATTCCGGCAGCAGAAGGGGGAGGTCTCCCCTTTGTGGCCATTTCTAGGAGCTCTCGCTGTCGGAAATGGCAGCAAAAGTGGGGGGGAATCTCCCCCCTCCCTACTTGCTGCAATTTCCGGTAGCGAGCACCGCTGGAAATAGTAGCAAAGGGGGTAGACTCCCCCCTCCACCTCCGGTTCTTGCTGTCATTCCGGCAATAAGAACAGTTGCCATTAAGGGCTGTCGGAATTGGCAAAAGTGTGTTCTTGCTGCCACCCCACTCACGTCCCCCTCCCCCATTCGGTCGGAAGTCCGGCAGCTGGAGTTGCTGCTCAGGCAGCATTTGAACTCTGGCGGCTGGCCAGTGGCTGGACTTCTGGGGTTTTTAAGTTTTTTATTATTTTTAAATTTTTTTTAAAAAAAATTTAAAAGGTTTAAAGGGGCATAATGGTCTTTTTGTTAAAATTTTAGTAAAATAATGTAAAAAGTGACGATTTGTGCATATTTATCAAAGATTGTGGGCTGTGGAGTGACAAAACAGAAATTGAGGACGAAATCGAGACTAAACTGTGAAATTAACCCATTTATAGATAGTATATGTGAATCTCTTAAAATATATAACATGTTATCAATTTAACCAATTTTTATTTAGAAGTATAAATAATTTGCAAAAGGAATCGTTTTCATTTTTCTTCTAACTCTTTTTCTACTAGTATTGGTTTCACTTTTAGCATCATTTATCACCCCCGCTTTCATCACTATTTAAAGCTCTGACACAAATCAACTGCCACCCTGCTCCTCCTCTATATCTTGTCTGCCACCGCCGGATTCTGCCATTGCATTCATCACATCAAATTTATGACACCCCATTCAACGTTAATAATAGAAAAGAAAAGTCAAGGAAAAAGACAAGTTATTAATCTCATTTATTCACATTTTCCTGTATATAAATTTGTATTATGAAACAAAAGAATGATCATCTAACATCTGTACAACAAGATCCACCGATTTCTTCTGTTGTCTGAATTTCTTCATTTCACCAAAAACAACCCATTCCTCTTCTACTAATCATCGTTTTAATAATCAATTAACTGAATTCTTTGTGCAAAATATCAATGGGCCTTTCTGAGAAATTTTTTCACTTCATATGCCCGGCAATAATCGTCGATCACATCTTGCCAACTCAGAAATTCTTGCTTACATAGCAGCATCGAAGTTTACGAAACTTGCGGGGCCTACTCTTGCATTCGATTATTGAACAAAGTCCAATAAAACCCCAGCTGTCTCCCACTAGACTCAGCCAGACCCATCCACGTAGTAAAATGCACCGTCTCAGTTGGCAGCCTACAAAAACCCAATCACCGCTGGCCACGTTGCAGCACCTCATTGGGCGGAAACCCTTGACCTCTTGTGCGACCTGTCGAGCTTCTCGGACAGGGCCACAAGAACTTGGAATGTGGCATCCCCTACTTCCATTGGATTGTTGAAAAGTAGGGCCCGCCTAACCCTCGGGTCCCACAGATTCCTCTGTATCTTCGTAAGATTCGTGGCCGCGACGTGTTCGAGGATTTTTCCCAGTTTCGCCACCTCCTTCTCCGCCACCGTTACGGATATCTCCGGCCACGGCACGGCATCGGGGAAAGGTAACCGGATTCCGTCTGCTATGATTACCGGTACACATCCAAGAATAACCGATTCTACGAGCCTTGGGCTCCATGGCGCCCACCCCAACGGAGCCAAACAAAAGATCGAATTTGCAATCTCCGACTGGTAACCGGCGAACCGATGTCGCCGTAAGTAGAACCTCCGGTTCTTGCCGTATTTTTTCCATATCATCGTCCTCACCCGCCTGAATTAAAAGATCAACATTGTCATTTCATGATGCAAAGATGAGAAGAAATCAAGAAATTATTGGTTTATTGAAGAAAATTGAGTGAGTAATATTACTTGCTGTAAAAACGACCGCTTATGTTCTTGGGATGGACTTCCATTTTGCCACGAAAGAACGCGAAGATTTCCCGGCGGCCCTTCAACGTCGATTTCTCCAGAGTCTTGCGTACGCTATCGGGCGAAACATACGGCGGAATCAACACATTTTCCACGTCTTGACACGGATGCTTATATTTGACCCCAAAAGTCTGCAATATTATCGAATTCCTCAAGAATTCAGGCACTCCATCAGCAATCGCCATATCCTCCTGAAATCAAATTCAACACGAACTCCCATAAGAAAACCCAAGGCAAGAAAGATTTTTTCCTCTATTTTTTTTTTTTCCTGGTGGAAAGAGGGGTGGTAGGGGGATGGAATTTTTGCATACCATGGTGTGAAAACAAGAACCAAAATCATGAGACGCGACGAAAACGTGGTCAGAGCCGAGGCTGCGGTTCCAAAACGGAAGCTCGGAGGAAATGTGGTGGACGGCGGCGGCGAGGAGAGAACGTGCATGACCAATTTCTGGGAAACCATTGACTCTGCTAAAATTGCACGACACGTAAACAGGCACAAAGAAAAAGTCAGCATCCCATGGGTCCAATGTTCTTGCATCGCTATTCATCAACGCTCTATGAACGGCCACCTCCGCGGCAAATAAATGGTTGCTGCAACGGTCGTCCGATAGCCACACGCTGTTGTATTCTGACGGTAAATCGTAGATATACACCTTCATCCCCTTCAATAAATTACCTTCATATGACAAATAAGAAAAGTCAAACTTTTAACATCGAGAGCATTTATATTTATACCCTGATACAAAAAAAAAAAAAGATGGGGCAGAGACTTGTGTGTACCTCCGGAGAAGGTGAGGGAGGATTCTTCAATAAGTGCACGGGAGGCCATGGAAGGAGAAACTGTGGCTTTGGAAATAAGGGTGGTGGCGGGTTTGGTGTGGGTAATGAGAAAAGAGGAAAAGAAGTAAAACCCAAGAGCAAACCATAGAATCCATTTGAAGAATCTGTACCAAAAGCTCTTCTGCAGGTTTCTGCTGTTTCTTGAACTGTGTAAAAGCCTCATCCTCACATAGAAACCTCTGCTCCGGTGGGGCGTTTTGGATTCAAACATAATCACCTCTCTCTCTCTCTCTCTCTCTCTTAAATCTCTCGAGACAGAGAGGCAGAGGAGAAGGTGGTTGAAACGAAGCTTTCTGAATTTGGTTTGCAGGTGAAGTAGAGATCAAGGAACAAGTGGTGACGGGTGATGTTTCGTTTTTGCTTCAAGAAAATGAGGACTTTTTGAATAAAAATATCAAAACTTTGATCTACTTTGCAATTGTATATTGATAAATGATCATTGGGTTGTGTTAAGATAGGTGTTATTTCCAAGAAAAGCGAAAAAAACAAATGTATATATGTTTAGTTGCAGGGAGAAAGAGGGCTTGGGGGAGAAAAGGTTTCTTTTATGTATGGTCACAATAATGATGGGGCAGAATAAACATCGGCATTTGTCTCGGTCTTTTCAGCTTATTATATTTAACTTGGGAACTGCAAACATAGTCAAATGACGAAAATATCCTCCTTTATTTATTATGTTGTTGACTACAATTAGGAATTTGGTATCCATAGGCAAGATTGAACTGTGACAATTGTCCATGCAACCCTGAATTTTACTAATTTTGGGTACATTAGGCAAGGAGTTTGGTTTAAGAAATCGCTTAAAATTTCATAAAAGGAAAAACGTATTTGACAAAAAAAAAAACAGAAAGTAGGAATGCTAAAGAAATCACCTACTAAAAGATAAAAATGTGTCACGGGTTTTATTCTACCACTTCTTTGAGGGGAATAATAAAATTTATTATTGTGACTTGTCTTTCTTTCTTATGTATGTGTATATTAACAGCTTGACACAATAATATGTCAACATACTAGTATAGGATATTGGAATCGAGAGTTTTGTAGGCTTTTTATTCTTGAATTAAATAAAAATTGTAATTTAAAGCAACTATGACTAGCACTGATCTGGGCCACAGCCCATACTGTTTATACATTGCGAAGAAATGTGTAATATATTCGTAAAAGCAATGCATGCATAAGCATTCACAAGATGTTGAATGTTACATTACATTACATAGAATAAAAATAATAACAATTGAAGCTATAATAATATTATAATAATTCATAAACATGCTTTAATTTCAAAGGGCTTAATCTCTTTGTATAAGTTTTCTTCAAGTACAATACTGTCACAATACAAAAATTTGATCTTGGCAGGAGATATTGTCACTAGATAAATGAAGTTGACCTCCAATGACATGCCAACTCTCCATCATAATTTAAGCACATAATTAATAATAATTTATTTATTTAGAAAGGAAAAGGAAGAGAAAAAGAGGAACAAAAGTACTTAAAGAAATAACAAAAAACTAGTATAGATAATACCGTGGTGGTTTGAAAAGTACCAAATAAATCACTCCACCTGTTATTTTTTTCCTTTCCTTTTCTATTCTTCAACACCATAATTCTTGTAGCGAATAACTTCACTACACCAAGATATAGATGGCTACCATCCCTTTGCCCTCCATTACCCAGAATTTCCATTGTGTTGAATATTCAAAAAAAAAAAAAAAAGATAAGGATAATCAAGCGGCTAAAGATAATTACTATCTTTAAGTTATTACGTGCAACAGACTCAAACCACTCAATTTCAAGCTTATCTTCCATAACTAAAACAAGAAAAAAAAAAGAATAATAATAATTAATAATAATAATAAAGACATATTCAAGTTGTTGTTTTGGTGTAGGTGGAAGAATGAGGTCATGAAACGATTATGTATATTTACCAGAAATAACTGCCAAAATGAGGAGGGCCCCTATGATAAGAAGAAGACTTTAGGATAACCATTAATCTTTTATTATTAATAATTAATATATATCTCAGTGGAAGTCACTTTCCCGTATGGATTAAGCAACACGAACCCTTCTATCCAACTCTATTACTCCGTTGTTATTATTATTATTATTATCATCAAAACATTGTTAGGTTGTCAATGTCATAGTTACTAACTAATCTAATTTTTTTCTTGATATATACATTTCAAATAAATTATGAAAGATCTCGAACAACTAGCGTGTGTGTATGTATGTGGAGGAATAATGTGGAGACATTGTGTCTATTATAGACACTCAGTATATGTAGCACATTTTCTTCCACTAGTTTTATTCATATGAAGATTACTTCACATGTGAATTCATAAAACTAATGAAGGGGAAGACGTCACTTACACTGGGTGTCTCCGTTATAAAAACACTCGATATCTCAAGATACAAATATTGTGCGCGCGTGTGTATATATATATATATATTTAAAAAGGAGGTCAAATTAAAAGGCCATTTTCAGCTATTGAGCATGAAATGAGTCGATATTCAGTGCTATCTAAAGAGTCCAATTCCAATAAATGTTGTGATCACATAGAATTCAATCTTCCCTTAAATAAATATATTAGTGATCACCCATTGAATAACTTGGTCAATGCGTATAAATTTGTAATCTCTAATAAATTTTCATTTATCAAGAACATTAATGTAGAAAGTCGAAGAAAATAGAAAGTGAAAGAAAAATTTTGAACAATTGGTCAAAAATTCCGCCAGGTGCCGCCGCTACTTTGCATCGGCCACCGGCCAAAATCACACATTGGACCATCCACCTATATCATGCATCTTTGGTCCCACAAATATTTATCAACTCGTTTTTTTTGGTGGACTGAACGAATTTCATTGGCTAATTATGAACATGTCCATAATGCCTTGAAGGATTAGATTGTATCGAACTATCGATCATATCACTTCATGCCAATATTAGCAAAAGGCATATGAAAGGTGACTTCAAGGTTAAACCTGAAATTGAAAACGTTGAGCTTGGCCGGAAAGTATGTCAACTTTGAAGTTTCATCGAGCTTTTTAGAACACAATTTCATACTAATTTATTTGATTCTCTTAATGAAATTCGAACAAAGAGGTTGTAAGCCGTTTGTTTATTGACTCATATTACTGAGGTTTAATTAAACAGTGATTTTGTGAGTGACAATTTTGTTTTAAGGAAAGCTTGCTTTGAAGCAAGCCAAAAATTTTCAAGATATTTGTGGTTCTCCTGCTGACATGTCTTACTATATCAGGTAGAAAAGTTTTCATTGTACCCAAAATTGTTTCTTGTTATGTCCAAATCATGTCACGGGGTATGGCCATAATAAGTGTGACACTGAGACAAATTCTTTACAACGACTCAATTTAATTATTGGGCGCTTTTCGAATGATGGGATAAAGGATGGGTCCCGTTTCAGAGCGAACACTCGTGGGCCACTCTTTTTGTGCGTCCATGGCACCACTCTGCAGGCTGGTAGTCCCCATACCCATGTGGGAAAACCAGAGTCGGATGCCTTGCATTCATATTTTATTTTTCAGGCTTCAAATGATCGACTTGTTTGTGAGTGATGATAAGCATTATAAAGGATCATGGGACCAGTTTGGTCACAAATCATTGAAAATTGAACCAAAGATAGAACCCATCATGCTATCCCATTTGGAATCATGTCCTTCTTCGAGTATGTAATTGTCAATTGTGGACGTTAAAGTATTTTGCGTGGTGCATCTATTCAATAAAGTGAAACCACTTCGTTAAATCACCACCACTTGAATGATAATGAGAGAGAATATAGGATTTTAGAGTAACATCACCTTATTGAATGATAATGAGCTCCATCCTGAAGCAAAGGCTGATTATTGATTATTGCTATTTTGTTGGTCAATCAAGATATCTATCTTTTCGATGGTTGAGCCCGAGCCGGAAACTGAAACGTCCAAATTTGGGTCTTAATCTTTATGATTGGCGGTAGATGGTTGGTCGAAGAAGATCAATGAGTTGGTGGAAATCATCGGCAACTTCAACATAACCGCCTTCTATAAATAGAAAGGTTAGAGATCTCATCTAACATATGCATCAAGATTTTTCTCCATTACCGTACAAGCTTATTTGTTTTGATCTCTAAATCATAGCTTCGATTATTAAGAGAGGGAAATGAAGAGAGCCAAGGAGGACTTGTTCTCTAGTCGTGAATTATCCACTATTGTACATGTGGATTTGTAGAGGCCAAAAATGATTAGTGTGGAACATCGAACGTGTCGGAAAAATTCTAGTTGGGGTGGGAAATGAGCTGGCCAAGCACGTGATAGACAGGGCATGTGATCAATTTTTCTAATAATGCAATTTGCAAAATATAGAAAAGAGAAATCCAGTGTGGGAATAATGTGGCCATATGTCCATGTGCATGCAACACAGCTTTGTTTATCTTATCTTACTTATTATATATGAAATCAGATGAGATTAACGTTCGACTTTTACACGACGGAGAGGCTCTCCATCTAATACATCCGTTTCTTTATCGGCTTTTGAGAAAAATTGCTCGGCTTGTACAATATTTCAGTTTACCGTCACAAACGAGTCGTAAAACAATGTAATACCTGCAAATATAACCAAACATAAAGGATTATAGATAGTTTTGCATATATGTACAAATGGTACGATCGTAGTTAAGTGCTCGCCTACTGATATGTTAATCGACCCTTACACCTCTCAAATAACCCGATCCCCTCATTGTTTTCAGAAAACGAGACAAAAACGAACACACGATATGTTCGGCCCAAAGGCCCCGGAGTTCGGCACCACCGCCTACTCTCCGTTGAAGCTCCACCGGAGTGGAATAGCCTCGATTCCACTATAACTGTCAAGAATCTGATTTACAATAGTTCACAAAGAAAACTGAACGACAAAGGAGATCAATACACCCTAACACTCTTTAGATCCCTCCTACAATCTCACAAAGAGACGCTCACAAAGAATACAAGAGAGAACCCTAAGAGAACATACAACGAAAGAGGTGAAGAGGCGGAAGACTCTATCCACCCTAATCTGAAGAGTGTATCTCCTCTTTTATATGATAGATGAATGGCTGGGATACACCTTGGATATCCAACGGCCCAACGTGTAGCAACGGTTCAGAAAAACGTGTTTTTGCAACCTGACTTTATATGTTTTAAAATAAAACAACTTCTACACCTACAATCTCCGTCCCATAAATATATTCTTGTATTCGTATTCCTTTTTCCCCCTCAAAATTTTGACCACTTTCTTTTTGAAAATATAAGTATATAACTGAAACAAAAAAAAAAAAAAAAACTCTTATTTAATGTATATTTTTATAGATATAATAGAAGTATTAGAGTGGAATAATAATTAATCTTATAATAAAAGAGTATAACAGGAAAATGATCTTAATTTGCTTTTTCAATATCATTTGCATGACTGTTTCAAAAAAATATATATATCATTTGCATGAATTTTTCCTAATTTTTGTGAAAATAGAAATTGAACTATCTATGTGAAGGGAGGTGGTAATAATAATTCAATTCCATTCAAACAACCATTACGCAAATGAATGATAGTTAATAAGGTGTCGATTTTGCCCCATCGTTAAAGTGTTAACTTTATTTTAAATTTAATTTTTTTTAATTCATTCTATTCATCTCCATTTTTTTTTTAACGGAATCATCTCCAGTTCCAATTTAAATTGAAGAGGGAATTAGCCCGCGGGCCTGACCCGTTAGGGTGCATGTTGGGCTAATAATTTTGTAGGCGTTGTTGGCCCATATTTTCATCTCTTGTGGGCTTTTAGAGCACTTAACCAACGTGAAAATTGAGGGGAAAAAATGAAAAGAAAATATTTTTTACTTTTTGGGAGAAAAATGGAATTAGTTAATGTGCCAACACATCGGTAGGAAAGGCCAATGGTAAAAATTAATAAATAATAGTATTTCAGTTCAAAATAATACCAACTATATAGTTTACCTCGTATGGCTGCACATTATTATTATTATTATTATTATTATTATTACTACTACTTTTGAAAGGCTGCACATTATTATTTTAAAAAAAATTGTTACAATATCCACCTTCGTACCGAATACAAATAAAAAAATTGTTATAATATCCGCCTTCGTACCGAATACAAATAAAACTTTCATTTTTCACTCATTATATCAAGAATTTTACTCTCTGTATTCCTATTCTAGTTTACATTCAAAAAAATGAGAAATTAATTATCCATTAATTTGAAAGGAGCCCCCAAAAAAGTGGAACCACCAAAACTCTAAATAAAGGGCATTCCCTGTTTCTTGGCAATGTGATAAATAGCCACAATTCCAGCCCTTTCAGGTACATCATTTTCCACTTCTCCGATGATAAATCGGAAAGGGCAAATTAGGGGGAGAATCACAAGACAATGGCAAAAACGTTTAAGTTAGTTGCATGCATTGTTCTTGTTTTTCTGGTCGTGAACGACGAGGTTCAAGCTGACTGTCTTAACGATTGCCTACAGTTATGTCGTTCCTTGGCGGAACCGGCACTCACTTGCTTGCCTAGATGCTTTGGTCTCAACTGCATGAACCGTAAGTATTACAACTCGGCCGATGTCCATCTTAAAACAAAAATGTCATCAGTTTTCATATATGTCTATTCAATAAGGATTTATACAGATTGTTGTGGCAGACTAATCCTTAATAGCCTTAATCAGATCGAATTATTATTATTCATTAATTTCCATTTTTATATGATTTTGCATGCAGTTCCGGTGGAAAATGGGTTGTTGTCAACACAAAGTGCTAATAAGGCGAAGGTGGGATTACCGCCACAGATTAACGCGGAATTGGTTGAAATAGGAAAAGAACTGAAAAAGATTCCGGCAGACCAAAAAACACCACCGGAGATAATAGAAAAGCTACAGCAGCTGGAAAAAGCATTCCCCCTAAAGCCTAGTCGCACCTGATGTAGTATTGTGATGATCATCTAAAACCTTCATTCTTAGAACAATTATTTAATTAAAGCTTGTTAATGTGCTTATCGTAATACAGAATGAAAGTTTTATGTCATGAGGCATACTATACTCAATCAATCCGATTATCATATCTGGCAACGTGAGTATATGAATGCACGCCACGTGAATTTTCAAATCACATCACATGCATCCACGTACATGGAATAAAAAGATGTGCTTGAAAATTTCCAATAATTCAATTTCATATTCCGCATTCTTATTCTGGGAAAACTAAAGGACTATTAAATTGAAAGGCTAATATCGTAGGCTATATTTATGAAAATGATTTGTAAAGCACCTTTGATTCTGAGGGTATCTCTGACCATAATTGGATCACTTGCACCAAATTTCATACTATTTCTTAGTACGGTCTCCAATCCAATCAACCTATTTTACACCAAATCCAAATTCCATAAATTTATTATTATTCATTTTTCATTTAATTTTAATTTTTATGATATATTATGTTTTTCAATCTTAATTTTCCAATTAATTTAAATTAATTGTAAAGTACTTTAACTATGTAAACTGACAACCCCAAAAGCCGGAAATTAAAAATAAAACTACACGATCGATTGTGAAATTAAATAATGCACTTAACTGTGGATTAAAAGAGAGAATAGATAACATGTGATTCGAAAGGCCTGGGATCGAAACCAAGAAACAAAATCGACAACATTGAGAGGGGAAAAAAAGAACCAAAGTTTATAAACAAAAAAGGAGTTCATGTCAATCAATTGAAGAAGAATGGCAATTTTGTAATTAATGGAAAACCAAGAAATGGATGTCGCTCAACAGTGACACACTGTTCATTTAGTGCAATCATATGGCCCTCTTACTATTGCGGGCTTTGCATCCTTCCGTTTCATTAGTCCTTGTCAGTATCGGACGATTATTAATCCAATTTATTTCTGTATACGATAACCTTAGTGCCTGAAAATGTTCAACTAAGATTAAAGGAAAATGAATTGTATTTGTCCCACCGTTAACGTATACTTTCATTTGTTAGTTTATTCGGTGTATTGAATTAAGCTAGATCAAAATTTTAGTTAAATTTTCATAATTAAATTTGTTTTAATTAAGAATTCACTGAGCCATAATAATAAGTTAATAACAGTCACTAATTAAAAAATAGATTTAAAAAACATAACCGAGCAAGGGATATAAAGGGAAAAAAGAAGAATTGTATATAATCTATATATTAATAATAAGACAAGTTTATCTGACATAGTTTTTCCCGCCACTGTTGAAATCACTTATGACGTCACCCTGTTTCATTTTCTTAATATCATGTCAATTTCTCGATTTTTATCTCTGTCATATCATTTTCTCTCTCTAACTGTATCACTCTTATCTTCTTATCACATTTTTAATTGAAAATCTGAATAATTTCCTCTCGATTCTTTTTCTCTCTCTAACTGTTGTTCTTCCTGTGCAACGCACGAGTGAGATATCTATAATATATATATGTGTGTATATATCTATATTACTCTAAAAATCAAAAGAATTTTTCCCGTCCAAACTTTTCCACTTTTTTAAACTTTATTTTGTTTTAGTTATTTTTATTTTGTTATTTTTAAACAGCTTCTAAAATCTTCTGTTTTGTTAACAATTTTTTTTTTACGATTCGTAACTTTAATTTTCATAGTATTACTGATGTCATTTAGTTGGGTTTTTTGTTTTCTCTCTACCTGTCTTTATAATCGGGTTTTGCCATATACGGCTTTTGCCATTTTCTTAATTTTCAGTTTTCCTATATAAGACAAATGTGATATCAGCCTTTACTCATTTCACCAATTTTATCCATATTTACCGTCTTCCCAATTTTAGAAAATAGTATTCCCAATTTTCTGCATGTTTACCACCTTCCCAATCTTTAATTATCGCAAAAGATTTGCAACCTCAGACAGTCGTTTTTGTAGGGACCATATTTTTCCTACCTTTCTTACCATGGTAATTACCAATGGTGGAGGGAGGTGGGGCCCTGGCCCCCACAAACATGGAATTAACTTTTTTTTTCTAATTTTAATATTATATTTTTGTAGTTTTTATATAACAAATTAGTAAATTGAGATTTCTAAATGACAATTTTTATGATTAATTAATGTTAATATAGATTAGTATTCCCCCTTTTTTTTTGTACAATGGGATGGGGAGGGGAGGAAGAGCAGGTGTGGTTTGAACTCAAGGCATCTTACTCGGAAATTGAAAACCTATGTAACAACCTACTCCACTTTGACATGATATTGTCCGCTTTCGGCCAAGCCCTCACAGTTTTGCTCTTAGGTTCTCACCCAAAAAGCCTTATGTCAGTTGAAATTGGTCTCTTAACTTATAAACTGGTATGTCATCTCTCTGCCCAAACGATGTGGGATTGAGGTTGTCACAACATAGCCACTAAAATACTTATTCAAACCACAAGTAGCTAGTATTCTTAGATTATTAAAAAATTAAATCGTAAAAATAATATAAAATTTATTGATATATTAGATTATGAGTATGTTTTAAAAGTATCATTTTTTCAATAAAGTATATGATAAAAACAATTGACTTTTTGATGTTATCATAGTACATGTTATACAAAATTTTTATAGTTAAATTATGCCCTCACTCGATCGGCGTCATGGCTCCGCCACTAGTAATTACAAACATGTATATATTTGGTTATGATCGCGAAACTTAAAAAACTTTCTGCTCAGATTATAACTTATGGCATTGGGTTACTGAAAATGTTATTTCATTCTCTATAATGTAAATTAAAAATGTAATTTTTAAGCGTTGATAATTTGATTTTTTTTTTGGTGGTCTTTGGGTGACCATCTACAACGTTTTTTTCATTTTGTAAAGCCTATCTAATTTCAATGAAGGAGTTGACTAAATCAACGATGATTTTTAATGGGTGTTGAAAATTTTATTTTAATCGGCGAACACACATTGGATTAGTTTGAGAAATACTGCACATATCAATTCAATAGAAAATTTATTTAATACTGGCTCGGCCTCATGTTTGAGGATACCGTTAAGCGAGGTCATAAATGGTATAATTTTATTAGGCTTTAGTTATTAAGTTAAACTTTTTTGAACAAATAAATAATAATGATGATTCTTGTGACACAAATTGCCAGCCAAAAGTGCTCGGATTTGTAAAATGGCTGAGAAAGATGATTATCTTTTCAACTATTCTAATAGTCAAAATATTTTGTTATTTAATTTGATATAGGTTTAATTATTTAATATAGTTTTAATTTTTAGATACCATGTCTATGTAAATTTACTGGCTATAAGGAAATATTACGTAATTTGAAATTTATAATATAATATTGTTATTGAAATTATGTTTAGCGTTGCAGTATCGCTTTTGTATTTTCGAACGATGTACACATGTTGTTAATTTGTATTTTAATTTTCCAATAGTTATATTTTACATATTTTTCTATCTGTGCATTGCATGAGTACTTTACTAGTGATAATAATAAGAGGAAGAAAATGGAGGAAGGGCGGGTAAAATTTTCTGGCGCCATTTTGGTTCAAAGGATGACCCATGATTGGTGAAAAAATAAGGTTTCAACAACAAAGAACGTCCAGACATAAAGTTATAAAAAATGGACTCTCACAATATGTTTGACGGGATAAGCACATATAATGAGAGATTATTAGACAATTCACTATAGGACAATTCACATGTGAGTTGTCTAATAATCTTTCACCACATATGTGTCTAATTAGAGATCAAGATCAACTACATAGAGTTATGAGTTACGAAAATTATACAGTGTATAATAATATTATTATATCATCATACCTTCCTCAAACTACATTTTGTGTTATACCAAGTCATTATTTGGTGTCATAAAGGTCATTAGATGTATTCTACATTTCTACGCAACATTTTGTCGGTTAATGTAGTGGATTATAGTGGGTGTGGTCCACCAAATCACAACGTTTTTGACTAAGTAGGCGAACCGGTAATTCTATAGGATTCACATGCTTTACTTTAGCGGCAAGCCCAAATTTAATCATGAAAATCCGCTTAGTTTACTTTGATGGTTTTGTTTCCCACATAATATAGTATAGAAAATAAGACAAATGAACACATCATTTCGATTAATTTAGGATGTGACATTCTGATTAAGAAAATATATTAAAAAAAAAGACTTTAAACAATTGACATATTGTACTATCACGGATGGGAATGGCAACGGGGCGAGTTCGGGCCGGGTATGACTTCCCCCGCCCCGTTAAGAAAACCCCCACCCCATACCCACCCTGTGCCCGATTGATCGGGTACGGGGTATGGGAGGTTTAGGGCGGGTACAAAAAAAATTCCCGTTACCCGTCTCGTTAAAGAAAATTCTAAAAAAAATTTTAAAAGAATTGAAAATTACATGAAAAAATCATCCAAATTATCATACATCAAAATCCAAATTGGTTTGTCTTGAATTAATTTTTGTTATTTTAAAGAAACTTAAATTTTGAATTAGTATAAAGTTTGCTAAAAATTTAACAAAAAGAAAGTCAGGCAAAGCAGTTAAGGCATATTGATTTGTCTTTGAGTGCCAGAGTTTGAATCCTCAACTCTTCACTAGCCCTTTTTTAATATCTAAATTTTTTTATAATTTAAAAATAAAATAAAATCGGATATCGGGTCGGGACAGGTTGTGGGCGACCACTACCTGTCCCTGACCGGATAAAAGTTCAACAGAATGTGACCACCGGCCGGAAAAATGGTTCCAAGCCCCTCCCCCAAAATAATTAAAAAAAAAAATGGTTATGAATTACAATGGTGTTTGATAGTTGATATACTTTTTGCATTTTGGCAAAGATTTCAATTTTTTTGGAAAAAAATTGGACGAGACCAAACAAGCCCCAAAACTGGGGTCTAATAGTGGATTGTAGTGCGTGTGGTCCACCAAACCACAAGGTTTTTAACTAGCGGGAACCTGATATTGTCAAGTATTCACATGCTGAAAATTTTATATATATCCGTAACTATGTGACGATACATAAATAGTTGATATAAAGAAAAAAAAGGTAAAACTTATTTTAAACCCCCATATATTACCACATGATGATGAGGATAAAACTTTCGATTCACATGCTTCGCCTTACTGGCAATCCCTACATTAACCAAGAAAACTGGTTAACTTGCCATAGTTTTGTTTTATATATAGTATATAGAAACAAGACAAATGAATACTGAAACTCGATTAATCAATTAAATCAGACTCTTTTTATGGTTTGCTGAGACTAGACAATCCTGTTGGTTAAAGTGCAATTTCACAAATTTTATCCATCCAACTTGCAAGCATTCAATGAGTTTATCATTTGCATTTCAGGTGATTATAAATAACATGCGACATAATTTATATTATCACTAAACGCAAAGCCAGTAAGCCACTGGCTGTAAGCCTCTAACTTATGCTCGCATTGCAATCAGACCAAGAAGCTTCAGAAAAACACTAGATAGATTTTCCCTTGTCATTTTTGAGCAATTTCGAAATCCAAACTGCGACTATGGGGGCGGAGTTGTCACCGGTCACCGGTGAACTGCTCGGTTTCACAGTTCAGGTGCTTCGAGGTCGATGGTTCTCTCTTTTTGCATCTTTTCTGATCATGGCTGGTGCTGGAGCAACATACCTTTTTGGAGTCTACTCCAAGGAGATAAAGACCTCTCTTGGATATGATCAAACAACACTCAATCTCTTAGGCTTCTTCAAGGATCTTGGTGCAAATGTTGGAGTCCTCTCTGGACTAATTGCTGAGATTACTCCCACATGGTTTGTTCTGTTGATTGGCTCTGCCATGAACTTTGCTGGCTACTTCATGATATGGCTTGCTGTTACTGGCAAGATTTCCAGGCCAAAAGTCTGGCAGATGTGCATTTACATATGCATTGGAGCCAATTCTCAGAACTTTGCTAATACTGGTGCTCTGGTTACTTCTGTTAGGAACTTCCCTGAAAGCAGGGGAATCATGCTTGGTCTCTTGAAGGGATTCACTGGATTGAGTGGTGCCATATTGACACAAATCTATTTGGCTGTCTATGGGAATGATTCCAAGGCTCTTATTCTTCTCATTGCTTGGCTTCCGGCCGCGTTATCAGTGGTTTTCGTCTATACAATTCGGGCGATGAAGGTCGTTAGGCAACCGAATGAGCTGAGGATCTTTTATCAGTTTCTGTATATATCAATTGTGCTAGCTCTGTTTATCATGTTTATGACCATAATTGAGAAGCTAGTGGCTTTCTCTCAGGCGGCTTATGCCGGAAGTGCTACTGTGGTTTGTGCTTTGCTGTTTTTTCCTCTGTTTATTGCCATTAGAGAAGAATATGTTTCTTGGAACCAAAAGAAACATCAGAACAATCATCCGAAAATAAAAGTCGAAAATCCACCAGATCTTGTGGCAAATGACTTGATAAAACCGAAAGAGGAGCAACCAACAACGCCATGCTTCAAGAACATTTTCTTCAAGAAACCCGAAAGAGGGGAAGATTACTCCATTCTACAGGCACTTCGAAGCACAGACATGTTGATTCTGTTTCTTGCAACGTTCTGTGGATTGGGATCAAGCTTAACTGCAGTGGACAACCTGGGACAGATTGGAGAGTCCTTAGGATATCCAACAAAAACCGTAAAATCATTTGTGTCACTTCTTAGTATATGGAACTATTTTGGGAGGATCTTCTCAGGATTTGTGTCCGAAACTCTACTTGCTAAGTACAAATTCCCCCGGCCTCTAATGATGACATTAGTCCTCTTGTTGTCGTGCATCGGCCTTCTTCTCATCGCGTTCCCATTCCCCGGTTCAGTCTATGTTTCATCTGTGATCATCGGATTCTCGTTTGGCGCACAATTGCCATTGCTTTTCGCAATAATTTCTGAGCTTTTCGGGCTGAAGTACTACTCTACACTGTTCAATTGTGGGCAATTGGCTAGTCCACTGGGATCCTACATATTGAATGTTAAAGTCACAGGACCCCTTTATGACAGGGAGGCACTTAAGGAACTAGCAAGAAAGGGGTTAACAAGGTCATCAGTTAAGGAATTGACTTGCATTGGCACTCAGTGTTATAGATTGGCTTTCATTATTTTGACGAGTATCACTTTCTTTGGAGCTCTTACTTCTTTGATACTAGTCGCGAGAACCCGAGAGTTCTACAAAGGAGATATCTACAAGAAGTTTAGAGATGCTGCTGTTGAGTCGACCGAAACAGAGATGCCACGTTCGTCCGCAAACTAGACGGGTAAAGCGCGGTCGACCTCTACTTATATAGGGCATTTGAAAAAGGAAAAAAGATGGAAAAAGAGTAGATGGATACCACCACCCCCATTAAATTTGGCACTTTTCCAGTCGTAAAAGTGCAATTTGGGCTAGTCGCTTCGTGTTAGATAATGGTTTCGGATATACATGCTATTCTTATCTTGTATCCAGAGGCCTGTGATTAGTATGAATGAAAAGCATAGTATTCAAAATAACATCAAATGATATTTTATTGTCTTTCTTTAATTGTGGATAATAATAATAATAATAATAATATTTTTAGATAATAATTGAGACGAGGTTGAATTTTATTCATGTGATTAACGATGTTGATGTCATACCTAAAGTATAGCTAGGTCTTTTTAGGGAAGTTTAGCCTTTTAAGTGACACCAGGATTCACCTAAAAACTATGAGACCCAAATTGGCTTCTGCTTTTTCTCCTCGGCCAATATCTAATTTCCAACAATATCTTCAAAATTAATTCTAATTTGGTGTTTTGTGAAGTACTGGAAATGCAACCTTAGTGTGTTTATATATATATATATACACACACACACACGTTAATATTTAATGATTTCACTTCTATCGTTTTTCTGTTAATTGGGTCGTTATTTTTTCACCATTATAATAAGTAGAAATTGACCCACAGATAATAACTAGTAAAAAATAAAATAAATTACTAATATAAATTTTTAATTGTGTGATGGTTAATCATGATTAAAAAGAAAAAAGAAAAGAAAACTGCGTTTCATTTTTAAATAGTTCAAGTTGGAAATTGACCCATTGATAATAACTAGTAAAAAATAAAGTGAATTACTCATATAAAATTTTAATTCTTGATGGTTAATCATTGTGATTAAAAAGAAAAAAAGAAAAGAAAACTTTGTTTTCATTTTTAAATAGTTCAAGTGTAAGAGCACCCCTTATCATAATTGAGATCCTAAATTCAAGTTTACACTTCCTAAAGTTCTCCCAATTATATAAAAAAATAAATACAATATTTTACATAATTTAGTCTAGATGAAGAAACACCCTTCTTCTTCTTCTTATTATTATTCATTAACGCGGGCCATTGTAGACAAAATGTTTTGACCAATGGGCTACATAAAAAGACACCATATTGGCTCAATAGGCCACCTTCCAAAAATAGTATTTAAAAAACTGTTAATTTCACAAAAGGTCGTCAACCTTTGAGTTAAGAATTAGTTTCACCTCTAACCTTTTTTGTCGCTCTCCTAACTTGCTGCCGGAAACGGCAACAAAGGCTACCGTTTCAGGCCGCCAAAATGGGGTGCCAGAGACGGCAGCAAATTGAGGGATTCACCACCCTTTTTGCTGCCAGAAATGGCAGCAGTCTCTGGCACCCTTTTTTTTTTGGGGGGAGGAGGGGGTGAATCCCCCTATTTCCTAGTTCACCCCTATTTGGCGGCTAGAAACGACAGCCTTTCGGTAGCAAGTTGGGTGGGTGGTCTCTTTTTTTCTATTTTTTTATTATTTTAATATTTTTAAATGATTTGTTTATAAAATTAAAAAGTTAAAAGGGTATAGCCGTCATTTTTCATGAAAAGTTGAGAGAATAGTGTCAAAATGGACCTATCTTGCATATTTATAAAAGGTTTGGGATCCAGGAGAGTAAAAAAAAGATTAGGGACGAAACCGATTCTTAACTCAAAGGTTGGGGACCTTTTGTGAAATTAACCCCTCACAATACTAAATGAAACTTGAAACAAGCTCATATAGAAAGCATAGTGCAAGGCAAAGACGTACTCAATAGGGCCTCAAGTGAAGTTTAAAAAATAGGCCTTTAACAATATATCTTTTTTATTTAAATATTTAGCTAAAATAGAGTAAAAAAACTAACGATACTAACTATTGTTTTAATAATAAAAAAAAGAAACAACTAGTTTATTGAATAAAAAGAAAGTTAAACAACAGTTCATCGATAACGAAACCCGCAAGTGTCAACTTCTAATAGGGATGAGGAAATGAACATGTCTGCCTCTAGAACTTGAAAGGATGAAGGAACGAACGCGAGACAAAGAAACAAAGCAGTACGACTTCAAATTTCAGAATTTTTGCCCAGGATTTTTGTGTTTCACTGTTTTGGATAGTAATAATTGAGAGAGAGAGAGAGAGAGAGTTCCATGATATCGGTCCCCCAGTAGTTTTGAGCCCTAAGCAAAGGCATGCTCAATCTATGGTCAAGTCCGGCCTTGTGTACATGTTATACATTCAGGAATGACAAAATTTTCTAGTGCTCATGGTAATTGTTGTTATGACATTTCTATGTGGATGCATACACGCATGCATGCATGCACGCCACGTGAAACAATGAGTGACATAACAATACTCATTTTGAATGCTAGAAAACTATTATTGGGCATTAATGATGAATTCCTAGGTGTTGATTCTAACCCAATTGGTAGGGTAATTGATACAGTGATTTACTTAATAGTGGTGGCCCCTAGTTTTGAGCTATAATGGTCCATTTGTACTAATTAAGAATATTCAAGCACAAGCATCTAGTACCTTAAATGCAACACATCACCACACATCCTTAATTAAATCACATTAATGACTTTTATTATGTCATATCTTCTATTTGGTATCACAGTGGCACTAAACTTTTAGTGTTTGAACATCCTCACCATTTTTACTTCAAAAAATTATGATTGGCTACAAATATACTTTGAAGATTGTCATGATCGTTCCCTAAAGTCTCAATGGAAAGGAGGGTACACAAGTTAGGAAGTAGAAAGTAAAATTTTGATCAAGGGTATCTCTATAATGGAGACACACGCCTATATTTGTACATGAAATCACGTGTGGTTTTAAGTAATAAAGACACCCAGTGTCTTTAGATAATTCTTGGTAGGAAATATGCTCACTTTAAAGGTTCCTTGGGTTGGTCAATAGTATAAGAGGGTTTCTTGTAAGTCTCAAGCTAGCACCAAGTGTTGGTGTCATAAGGTGTCCACTATTGACTTAAACGTTAACATTTACGTGGCTTGGGAGACAACTCACTTGCACCAATAGAGAGGACACATTAACTAATATATATATATATATTATTTATCTATATTAAGAAAACTTCCAATGTTGAAGGAAAAAACCCAAACCTCCAAGCTAAAATAATGTGTGTAGTAAATGCCAGAAGCCCTTTTTTTAGAGTGGATATGGATAGAAATTGTAATTTAACCCGACTCAATTCAAATTTGACGTGGCACGTGATAGGTGTATAAATTACATTGATTAAATACTCAAAAATGTGTTTAAATACTTAAATTGTATGTTTAAAAGTGTGTATTTACGTGTTTATGTGTTAAATATTAGGTTGCAACTAAAAGAGACCTATTACGCTAACTTTGTAAAGATTCGGGACCAAAACAGAGTAAGGGAAGAGTTCATGGATCAAAAGAATGAAGAAAAAATTTGTAGCTGAGGATTGTATATTGCGGCCGCAATGGATTCTCCTTGCGCCCACAATGAAGGAAATTCAAAGGAAAATTTGTGTTGTGCGGCCCACATAGTTATACGAGCAACCAGCGGGGATTTTTTTCCTAATCCGCTTCGAATACTATTTTTTGGTACTTCTTGGGTACGACTTTAGGACTCTTTTTAAGTGCTTTTAAACTTCTTATGAAGGAGTCTATTTCAAGAAAAAGAGGAGAAGAGAGAAGAGAGATACACAATACACAAAAAAATCATAGAAAAGAGGGAGAAATACAAGAACTTCGAAGATTCGAGGATCAAGTTTGAGATTTAAGGAGGAGAAGTCTGGTGTAAGAGTTTTTTTATCTTATTCAAGATCTAATTACCTGGGTTATACGCTTTATTTATTTATTTGTGTTTTTCATCCACGACATGTATATAATTTTCTTAAGTTAGGACGAACGACGTAGCCTAGTTGGGACCGTAGTCGTGTTTTTCGATACTTAATTCATGCAATTATTATGTTAAATTTTATTGGTGTTCATCTTTTTGGGCAATTGATAAGTAAGTCTATGGACTTTTGTTGAATTTGAGATATTACAATTTAAGAATTTAAGTTAACTTATGCAATAAGAATCATTAATTAAAGAGCTTGTTTGATGTTTTTTATTTGGGGAATTTATAATAAAGAGAGATATAGAATGTGTATTGAAAACGTGTTAAATGTGTGGTTGTAATTGAGCAGTTGTCAAAT